>JAOBRH010400277.1:0-27341 GCA_027575125.1 Umimayanthus parasiticus | reverse complement strand
CGATCACAATAAGAATAAAGTTGACTTTTTTCCACACTTACTCGATTCCACTTGGCTTCCAGCGCAGCCGGCACACATTACTTTGATCAAGTCGCTGCGGCCGTCATGATCACGTGCAATTTTGGGCGTTCGAACGTGAGAGTTTTAGATTTGGAACGTGATCACCAAGAACTTGACAAATATTTATATTTTATTATGCTAATATTTTTACTAGACGCCCGGTACTAGTTAATGGAGAAGTTTACTAGTCCGTCACAGTTTTTACTAGTGTTCGGACTAGCGGACTACAGCCAACTTCGAACCCTGCTGAATGTTGCTTGAGTGTCACGTGTTCAAGGTGGAAAAGTGTCATCTCATCTGAAAGAACAAAATAAAAAGTTTGTTAATCAAAGACCGATGGGTACTAAAAAAATTGATCTTCTGAAAAAAGTTTTTCTTCTAATTCTAAATCCTCCCCCTACATAGACCACTAGGCTCAGTTATAATTGGAAGGGGGGGGGGGGGGTCAGTGTTAGGATTCGTCTTAAAAAGGAAGTGAACCAAAATGTTCACACGATTGAACTTTCCAATTGCTTCTTTATTCAAATTCGGTCAGCAAGATAGTTGTTGTTTCAGAGTCTGCTTTGAAGACGTAAATGGCCATTAACATGTTAACAGGTCTTCTACTGTCAGTTTAAGGTTGAAAAATTTCATGATGCAAAATTCCGTCCGGTTAAAAGCCCTACCATATTTGAAACGCACATTTCCCTCCAAGAAAATGCTCCCACCAAATATAAGCCTACCCCATATGTAAGCCCAATAAAAAGGGCTTTGTTCAAAAGCTACAAGCACAGGGGGAATATATTCGTAATTCTACGGTTGGTCAACTGCTTACTTTAAACATGGCCTCTACCAACTTTTCAATTTTGAAAATGGATGACATTCGCAAGTTTTCACTTGAGTTTGATTAGTTAAAAATGATTTTTGTAAGGATTTAAGATTCAGATTGGCGACCTATTCGAGACATATGTGTTGTTTTTCTGGTAAGTAAGATCATTGACATTGTTCTTAGTTTTAGCTCAGTTGGTTGGCTAAAGCGCTCGCACGATCCTTTGTTTCAATTCAGCAATATTTAATTGGGCATTTTTGTATAAACGGACCTTGGTTATAGGGATTGTGTCGTTTTGGTGAATTTGTTAAGAAAATAGCTTACAATTAGGTGACATTTCACTTTCAACAGTGAAGAAAATGCTGTTTCATGATTAACTTGCGTATTGACAGAGATGCGTTAAATTTTCGAAGTCTTTAATTTTGCTATATATCAAAGCATGTCAAAGCCCTAAACGTGCAACTGACAAAACGACCAACCAACAGGTATATGTTTTTCTGTTGATCAGAAGATGTAAAAGGCTATATTTCTTCAAATTCACTGATACTTTATATTTTATCCTTGATCAAAAAAGTAGGTTATCAGTCGACCAAATTCGCAACTTAAATGACCATATTGACGACCGTAACACAAAAATCCAGAAAATCAGTTGACCAAACGTCATTTTTCACAAGTTTTCATTCATCTAGTCACTTGTCGGCACTTTGGAATACTCCCAGGGAATTTTACTCTCTTTGTGGTGTAAATTTATATTTGTGGAAAATTTAACAAGGAAAAGGACCGTTGTAATTCCAAATATGGCCGTGATCGTATTAACGGAATGCACGGATTGGTTGGCGTTTGCAGTTTAGTCGTGACATAAGAAGTGGCCGTAATAACGAGGTCGGGTCGTAAGGTGGGGTTTCCCTCTGGCCAGTTTAGTGTTGGTTGCAGAAATCGTAGTTACAATGAATACTTGATGGTACACATATATATGATCTTTTAGCACAAAATCAAAAATTGGAGAAATATTATCCTAATTTACCACCGTAATCTCGAAGTATACATAGCAGATAACAACTTGAGTTAACTTGTCTTGTAAAACTGCCGTTTTATCATTCATTACTTAGTACAAGTGTTCCTTTATGGATCCAAATCATTCCGTTATTGTTTGTACAGTTACAATCTGTCCAAAGCAGCTGCGCTGCGCGTAACTCTAGCAGAGGTTGTACAACTGTATTGAGGTTAAAAATCGTTTCATCAACTGATTCATGATTCATTCAACAGGAAGACAGAAAGTACCACGAATTGAAATCTATCTTTGGGCCTTTACGGACCTGCATGTTAGATAACTTAAATGATTATATCGACATAACCATCAAGTAGCAATGTTAAGGTTTTCTTGAGCCGCGAAGCACTTACATGATTTTTCTTCCATGTACACGTAACATGCACTTTTTTTATGAAGACAAATTGTGAAGAACCAGTAAAATTTTTTTCAGACTCATTGTTCCTATTTTTCAGCATTTAAGGCACAAAGTGTTCTTATTTTGTTCTTAACTGCCATAAAGGTTTTATGTTTATACTCCTGAATTGATAGAATACTTTTAGGCATACATTATGTCTGTAATTTTAATACATGTAGTGACCGAGTACAAATTTTGTACATGTATATTGTACAGCGCAGTATTTGCTACCGTTGGAGTTTATTTGCATTAAAGTAAGCAGTAACAACGCTTGTTTACTGTGTGATGCCAAATGTGATTTCTTGCTGCATTTTACCATTTTTATTAAATTAATTTTTTTTAACATTTTTATTTCAGCCTCAGATTGTTCTTAATTTGTTCTTATTTTTAGGCCCTCTGAGCCTCACTGTTCTTATTAAGTTTAATTTTAATCAAAGAATGTGTACGCTAAGTTGATTAATTTGACGAGGTGTATGGGGGTGAGGTAGCCTGGCCTAGAATGGACCACGTGTCCTATTGCTGTGTTCCGGCTGAGTCGAGTACTGTCGTCAGCAAATGTTGTACATAAGCACGAACTAAAAATACCTTTGTTGTCGATACCGATGGTATTCTAAGATAATAGGTTGCTCTCCCTTTCCTTCGAAACAAAACAAGCGGGAAAACAGCCGATTATTATTTTCTTTCAACTTTGCTCTACAAAAATAAAGTTAGATTTTTTATTTGGCAGTCATGATAACTTTACTGCAATACATATAGGCATGGAAACTGGTAGTTGCACTGACAAGTAATTTTAGTCTGAGATGAAAGTAAGCGTTCTTGATACGCCGTTTACTTATGAGAAACATTAAGTTTCAGATTTGCCATAACTGAAGTGAAGAACAACTTAAGAACAATCAGTTAAGCTTTGACTCAGCATGAAACCCCATGTTTTCAAACACTGTAGACCAGTATTTTTATGTACAAAAACAATAACGATTAGGAACAATTTAAGGCTGCATTTCTCAAACTTCATACCAAGCAATTGTTTGAATTTTCTTCTAAAATGCGTTTATACAGAAATACACAGAAAAGAGATCGAACCCTTTGTTGTTATCTTCGGTTCTTTTGTTTACTGCTGTACTTAAGTAAAAAAGGAAGTCGGTAACCTAAATAATTTCCAATTAAGCCAGGTTAATTGTAAAACTTTCAATAAAGCTTTAAAATATGCGTAAACAACTAACTGTGCGGTTAGACCAAATTAGGATTGATCCGGAATAAATGGCAGTTCTGCACATCGTGATGAATTTAAGAGGAAATAACAAACGTTATATCTCAGTCGCTATTTCCTGATAAAATGTAAACTATAAACAGATATGTGAACTTTTTCGTTTACAAAATAGACCAGATTTCATTGTATTCATTCGCAATTTAATACGACCCTTTCGTTGAGCTTAGTTTCCATGCATACATGGCTTTAGGAATTAAGGTTTTAAATCATGTATATAAAAAACTATAAATTTTATCACAAAGATGAAAAATAAGTCTCAAAAGAGACAATAAAGAAGGTCATTAATTGAATGTTCACGTTTGTGTTTTTGTATTGTTTCACTCTTTTCTTTTTTTAAATTAACCGTTGTTATAAGAACGCTCAGACTGCAAAAGGCCACAATGTGGAAGCATGCCTTAAGGCTAAACCCAACAATGGAACTATAGATTTCTTTAGCTTTTGACAATGGAATAGAGATCCTTTACTCTTGATATTACAAGATAGCAGTGCATCTCACAATTCAGATTTTGTTGGACGGGCGATAGCAACATATTTTTGGTAGAGATATGAACCAAGTTTACTGTTGGGTACAGCCTTATTGGATGTATATCTAAAAAAAATCCCAAAAACATTATAAGAACTCTTTTAAAAACATATTTTTAGGCTTAGATCCTCAAAAAAATATTAAAAGTGCAACAAATAATTGTTCTTATAGGAAAAAGAGTATAAGAAAGAGAATGTCCCCAGAGAGCAGCTGTGCGACTTCACATTTATCGGCTGAATATGCATAAGCAGGCCATTTTAGTAGACCAAGAGCCGTTAATTTTATTTAGTTATACCTGCTGTGTCCTTACAAAGCAAGATATCTGGCCTATGCAAGTTAGATCTTGGGAACAGCTTTTGAACGTAGACTGTAGAAACCATTTTTAAACAATTTTTAAAAACATTTGAGGTCGAAATCCTAAAGAAAATTAAAATGTTCAGCCTCAGACCCCAAATAGTTGTTTTTATATATTTAGATACTTAATATACTCAAAAAATCGTGTATTGGTATGAAATATCTCTCCGCTTTCTAGTCCAAATCAGAGAGCCAATAGATTGATTATCAGTTAGTAATCATACAAGCTATTTCTTTTTTACTGATTGATGTCTTACAAACATACTCACAGCACTGAATAGTACTCTGCGTCACTTCGGGCCCGATTACATGGAGAACTTCAGCCCGGGCTGAGATTTAAACCCGGGCTGCGGAAAATTCCAGCTCAGTAGGCGCTAACCGGGCTGAAAATTCCACGTCTGTCACGTAAACGAAAACTTATTTCTATTAACATTTCCTAAAGAGACCGAGCTGAAATCTCAGCCCGGGATAAAATTCTCTTCGGGCCCTTAATGTTATTTTTTTATTAGACTGAGGCATATATTTTACCCGCTGAGATAAATTTGTTAACTTAGCAGAGATGTTTTAAAATACGCTATCATGCAGGCAATTTAATGGCATGTTAATGTCCCCACTGCTCGCTCTGTGGTGCAGAACTACACGAATAGCTGTATGTTTCTTACTAAAGTTCGGAGACAATTTCTCTTTTAATATTTCCTGAGAGTGGTCGACACTTGCCGGCAAAACTCGATAGTTGCGCCTCTACAAGAGCGAAGCAACAACAACGTTTATTAAGTATGACCATAAGTATACATGGTATTACCTTTCTAAAACTGTAGAAAGAAAGGTAAATGACTAACTAAATCATATTAGTCTAATAAAATGATATTGATATTTAAAGAAAAGAAGCAAAGGTGCTAAATTAATAAAAGAATATCAACTAAAAGCCTTTTAAAAACTCGCTGAGCCCAAACTTTACACAGATTTTCACAGTTTGCAAGCACAAAAATGCAATTACTTGTACATTTATAAACACATTTTTCAAGCTATTACTCGCAGTAGTTGTCTAAACAAATTGCAAGTCTTTAGAGATAGGGGCATGTTTGTTTGCCCTAAACTAATCGAGAGCGGCTATCTACACGACCAGAGACGCCAGAAAGACCCGTACTCACAACAAGGATATCAATTTAATTAGGTTACTCAAGGCCTGCCTTGCTGACACGTTTTTAAAGTTAAGACTAATCATTGTGACAATTAACCAGATTTGGAGACTGAATTTACAATGTGTTAATTGTAAGATTTTATCAACTGCCCTAGCGCCAGGTTCAGTGTCTATGGTATTCGTACGCAATGTGAGTAGGCCGATTTGTATATATCTATGAATGCGGACAAAACGTTACAACAAACTTAACTTAAGTTAAGCTAAATGGCAAAACCAAAACTATTGGGGCGGTATTTCGAGGTTTATATCGATAACTAACTAAAAGCGTAATGCAAAAATACCGCTGAGACAAAACTGGAAGCGGCCTTTCTTTCAATGTGACCAGCTGACCATGATGGATCGGTGACTGCGAGGTCGGCAGGGAAATGTTTTGTGTTTTTGTCCCCATGGCGGCGCCAAGGCGCCGAAGCGTTCAGTGTCCACTGTTTTCACCTTTTAACTTCTCGTTAGTATTTATATCTCAAAAGTAAACTCGTGGGATTATAGGGCTTTACTTGTGCCTGTTCGCCATTTTACTAGTGTTATTAATAATTGCACAGTGATTACTTTATTCATTTCACTCGTCTGCCCAGCCATATTGGATACATTCCGTTCATTTTTTTCTCGCAAATTCTAACAACGTTGATGGTACTAAACCTAGCTGAGCAAAGTAATTTCTGTCATATAAAGATAACAAACTTCGCATTGTGACATAGCTTGCCAAGTGTAATCATTATATACATGATCGGGTTTAACATGAAAGAATATTGAACCGCCTCGTTTGATTCAACTGAGACAACTGCTCTTTCGTGTATACTCTATTGTTATTTTTCTTGTGCAAACCAAGCAGAATAAAACCTATATTAGCCTATACTTTTCAATCGATGGCCGGCTGAAAACTAAATACTTTACTAGAACCGTTGATGCATAAGGTGTAACTAGAGCGGTCTAATTTGTGGGTTGGCATTTCTCCTCACCTGTTTCATGGGCCACGCGCAGCCAATCGAGTGCATGTCTTACCACTCAATATAAATCAGTGTCTTCATGTGCCGCTAGTCTATAGTTGGATAAAATTACGTAATACTAACATTCGTTGAAATCCCTTTACCATGGCTAAGCAGCTGATTTATACTAATTAATTTTTGTAGCCAGTTTTCTGAGTGAAACCGTGAGCCTGTGAACGTTTCTCATACAGCACCCCTCTGGTACCCTGCTTGTTAGCGGCGTGTGCAGTGCAATCATCGCGCTTGTTATTTCTCTATGATGAAATGATTAATGAGGTGCATTTATATACCATGTTGAAAACCATCAATTTTACTTAAAAAGAATTGTTTAATGCACTTGGTAAACATCATTAATTATCTCGTGTAATTGAAGTGTCTTTTGTGGCAGACTTGCACCAAAGTCATCGCGCCGTCTATCCACAATTCAAATTTATGAATCGAAATCTTAGGCTAGTTTCAGTTAAATATATAACGAAGGCGCTTATCGGTTGCCTTATGTTAGAACTCAGTTAGTAGTTTAACAGTTACTTTTCTAAACTGAAAACTTTGTAATCCGCCTTGAATGCTGACCACAAGTTTGTAAGGCAGTTGATAGTGTGGAAAACACTCAGTCTTGACAATCAGTCACCAGTAAAAGTAGCCGATTCCGACTACAATTTGAATGATTAAGTCATTATTTTGCTCGACACATTCCGAATCATATTCGTGTGTTATGACTTCCTGTAAATTTTTTTGTAAAACCATAAAGTACTTTGTTAACGTATGCGAAGGAAAAAAGCGACCCGAGAAAACAATCTAGTTAAGGAGAGCCGCACGACTCTCTGGAAAATTAGATATAAAATTATAAATTCAAGACAGCGAACCAAATATTCCGACACCAGTTCATTTTGATTTTTTCATCTTGTTTTTTCAACTTCGTTTGAAATATGAAGTGTTACAGAATCCGCCGACATTTTTGTGAAAACATGACTCAGGACATCAAACTGTTTAACTGCAAATCCACATGCAGTTTTAAAAGCTGTACATTCACGGAAATATAGTCTTGAGTTTGTACGATTGCTTGTGCAAAAATATCTTATCAGTCTACATCTACATCTACAATGATTACCCACAAGATCCTACAATGGACATAGCGTGGGTTACATCTTTCTTATCCCACTTTCTTGGGTAATGTGTAAAATAAAATAGACGCCAGATTTTAATTAACACCTTTGTATTTTCGGCTATAATCGCTCCGTTTAAACGGGCGCCACAAGTTTACTGAGGTCACGTTAAACGTGACGCGGCTATTGTTAACCAGCCAATAGGGGTCTGATTTTTTACTGCCCAACAAGCATGACAATAATGAGCTGACTATATGTATCTGTGACTCTTTTATTGGAACGACCAGTATGTTCCTTTGACTTACAACCCGAGATCAACTGGAGAAATACAATACCCGCCAATAATGGAGTACTATTACCCGAGTCCAAGTCAGCTCTCTTCTCAGCCCTGCTATAATCCGCCATCTATGATGTATAGCTGCGGAATTCGGCCATTCAACCCGTATCAGTATTACCGAGCTGACACGGGCCAGTCTTGCACAGCAGTCCCTCCAAGGTCAAACACAGTGCCTAGTTTCACCCCTTCACTAAACAGTATACCTTATCCAACAGTGAAAGACAGCTTAGAGACATTGGCAGCGATTTCAAGCTCAATCGGCTCCTCGCCGATGCTTCAAAAAATTACGGAAGGTAGCGTTCAACAGCCGTCAAAGCCTCCCTTTCATACAAGCGCTTATAAAGAATCGGTGCAGCCCACCAAGTCGAAAGAAAAGAATCTCATAGGTATGTGTGCTAAAAAGTAAATTCGTTGAGTTAGTGGCTTGTAATGTCAAGAATAACACTTGAATAATTGTACATAAGTACAACCGTTCTTTCCTGCTATTTGGCAACTACTTCGGGAGCCTGTAGACCTCTTTTGTTGCAAGCATGCGAGAAAGGCTTATTGTTAAAAAAGTACCTCTTCGAGTTTTTTTTTTAATCATATATGTATGATGTAAAATATCACTTGTATTTTTAGTTTTATTTCGCGTTTAAATTCAGGTGAAGTTTGACTCATAAACGAAAAGCACAAGTGATTCCTATTTTGGGCAATTACGATTTTGATGCACCTAAAGCTAACAAACGTCAAATTTAGCCTCTTATGCTCAAAATCCTGCTTGCGGTGAGACAAAGAACTTGTTTCCTTATTTGCTCTCTTTCTTTACATATTCTCCAGAGGACAAAGACGAGGAAGAGGAGGACGAAGAAGAAGACGAAATGCCCTGGCATTTCAAACAGCCCTTCAAAAGCAGGCGCAGAATGGCGTACAGCAGAAACCAACTTCTGGAGCTGGAAAAGGAGTTCCACTTCACAAGATACCTCACAAAAGAGCGACGCTCTGAACTATCAAAACACTTGGATCTTTCTGAAAGGCAGATTAAAATCTGGTTTCAAAACCGGCGTATGAAGTGGAAGAAGGAAAATAAACCGGTAATCCCAACAAGTAGAGGAATGAGACGGGGTTGTACAAGATGATTTACGAGGATGTATCACAAACACTATATATTCGAACACTTGAACAGTCTACCTAACTCCTGTTGTAAATAGAAATATTCCTTTCAAATACTTGATTATCAAAGTGTATATACTCTTTCCTTTCTCAAGTTTCTTACTAGTAACAATAATATTTTGGAGTTGAAGAGCACGTTTGGTTTGCAAATATTTGACGAAAACTGCACTTTATTCTCGAGTGTCGTGTCTGCGGGTACCAAAGGGATTATGTGTCAATGGTGTGTGAAGCAAAATGATCAAAGGTGATGCTCTTTCAGATAATATATTATTTACGGAGGCATACTATATATATATAAATCTATATATCAAGTTATTTCTTTTGTAAAAATCCCAGTTTCTACACTGATGAACTGTAGTGTGTAATCTAGGAGTTCCTAACTGTTGTCTGCCCGCCACTAACAAAAAATCGTGAGGAATGAACTAGAACAAAGGACAAAACTGGCTTAGTTTGCTTGCAAAACGAGTACTTTACTGAGCTCTGTATTGACTCTAAAGTACAACGAACACTTGAATGGGTGTTTACTCCTGATCTTCAGCATAATTGAAAAGTTCAGTGGCAATAAATCAAACGAACCGCTTGCTGTTTTATGCTTTTATTTTGTCGTTGGATCCCAGAGAGAACATTAAAACAACCACACATTGAACGAAGCATCGTTTTTCTATGTTGCGGGATCATTTAACCTCGAATTCAATACGTTTCTTTCTCATTTTGTGCTCAACATCCAAAGATCCTGTATAAAGAATGCCTCATAAAATTCCTATTTTAAACAAGGCTATTTTTGTCAGGCAAAACGTGAGTTTTTGTCTGGCCGGCAAGTACAATCCAAATGCAAATTGACAACGATCAGCCCAGCGCATGGAGTCAGTCCATAAAACTTCTTGCTTTATTGACTAAGCAAACTTGAACTAATATCTTGACAACCACTTAAGTTAAATTGTTCAGTTACTGTTAAATTCATATTTACTTAACAAGATTTTACAGGATAAAAGTTGAACATGTGTTCCTCCAAACTTTCATTAATTTAGAACACAAGATATCGTGCATTTTTAATATACATCTTGGTTTTCTAGGTCAGTGCTTCACAATGGCCACTAAATGCCTCTTAGGACGGGATAAGATTTGTTTGAATAGGTTAACGGGACTGATCTAATGAAATTGCGGAAAAGTATACCCAAAGGCCAAAAAGATAAGTTTAGCCACAAGAGATTCTAAATATAATTTGCGCGTCTCTTTTGGAGACGATAAAATATTTGCTAACTATACGCTTCGGTTGTCAAAATATGGCGTTCGTAAGGACAAAGTAACTCGCCCGGCCTGTCAAATCTCATATAGTTTCCGTTTCTCTCAGTCTAACATTCTGTGTCAAAATTCGCTTCTTTTGTAGTTCTCCGTTGATCACATTTGTATGAGTATTTTATAAATTCAGTGTGCAAACTTTTGCCCTTCTATTCAGATTTGAGTTAGGCTGCTAAAGAACCCGAAATAAAAGCGTCGCCCAAAACCCACTTCTTCTTCTTCTTTCTTTCTTGACACAAAAATTACATGAATGAAATATATGTTTCTAGCTTCTGCTAAAAAATTTGCTTCAACGAAAAATGTAAGCTAAAGCTTTTACTGTGATGCAAAAGCCTCCAGATTAAATTATGTCGTACGACTTTATATGCAACGGAACAAAATACGCCGTGATATAAAATATGCCGCCTTATTTGATTAGCTATAGCACTAACTCTTATCACGCAAACTAAGTCCAACTTGCGTTTTTTCAACGCTACTATTCGTCAAAGATCCGCTTAGATACAATTATATTTTAGTTATTTGAATAAGTTAAAGGATAGTATACGTAGAATTATGAAGAAAATTAAAGAGCAACTCTGATCAACCACAGAACTTCAAAGTACAGAGTACAAAGGAGTACCTACCAATCTTTTTACTTGGCAAAATCGTTCTATATCTTTAATGATATATGTTATGTAAAAACCACGAAATTATAGTTATCATAAACACTTTATGAAAGTTTAACCATCACTGATTTTGTAATTACAATTTAGTTGTGGTATCGTTACTTATCTTCAATTAACTTTCGACATTGATTTAGTAGCTTGAAATCGCACCGCTTCATATTGGAATTTAACAAAGCGAATACAAATCAAGCAACCTAAATTGGAATTGCACTCAAGTCTCCACTAAACTTCTATTTTTTGTAAATACATAGTCACTACCTGATTTGGGACACTTCATGTGATAAATATAAGTAATTAACGGGTCGTAATTCATCGTTCTTTCACCAAACTCTCTCTCGAAGACGACTGCCAACCAAAGAGGTGCGAAAACTGTCACTGTTGCTAACAAGAGAAGACCGCCGACAGAACATTAGTTTTTCACGAGACAACGCTAAATAGGTACGAGTACATAAAAATGATCTTATTTTGTACTGTTTCTTGTCTAACCTAAAGATTCGTGTGCCGCAAGGTAATATACAAGCCGAGCAAACGCGAAAACAAGCTCCAAGTACAAATTTAAGCACAGGCCTCGTTCACGGTATGTCGTCTGTGTATTTGATCGCTGCTAATTATTGTCATCTTTTTAAACTACTCCAACATGTCTCTAGTCTAGGATATTGACTACAACTCTGCCTACAACGCGAATTTATGATTTCAGCTATCTCATAAAGTCCCGACCTTTGATTTAATAAATTTAGTTTTGATCGTTCTAAATGCAGAACAATGAGGAATTGTTGCTGGTTTCTTTGACCGAGTCATCCGCGCACAAAATGATTGAATCAAAACGCTTGCTGGGAGTATGACTTAATGATTCTAAATCCTTTTCTAGATACGCCGATTAAAACACTTTTATCCATTTATAGTCTTACCCCGAGTTGTTTGCCTGCATTTCTTCACAAAGTAAAAGAATGGGCGCTGAAAAAACCGTGGCTTAATATATTCTACTGCAGTATATTTTAAAACCATAAGTCAATTAGTTTCTATTAAGAAGCCGATATTACGAGGTTTCTGTTGGTTATGCTTTATTAAGCTAATTTAGCTTGCCTGCGAATATTGAGAAGGGCATTTCTTTTCGCATCTGAAGTCTTCTCTAGCTTTTAATTAAGACACCGACTATCAGTAGTTCACAATCTCGCCCCACCCTTGACCAGTTATCAGTCGCGGGACTTGGCCGCCATTGTGCCGAATGATAGTTTAATAGGCAAAGAAAACCAAGGTTGCAATGGGCCACTGAACTTGCTCGTTGATATGCACTTAGGTCTAAATTTGGGTACATTTTGTTTAGGCAATCTTAGAGTATATCCAAAACTGTCTTCCAGCTTAAAACAACACCTTAAAGTTTTTTAATCTAAATGATTAACATTCACATGCGAATCGAATTTTATGTAAAACATTAATTTGGTACCTTGGTGTGACTCCAAAGTGATAGAGGTGTCCCCATAAAAGCATTTTCCTCACCGTTTACAGAAAAGCACATCCTGGTTTGATGTCTATAGAAATGAGCTGTACGCCTCACTGAGATGTACAACGTGTAAACTTGTTGCTTTAAATATAGACACGCTTCATGCTGAATCTGTATTTATTCATTCGGTTTTTAACCCCCGAGAGGGCACGACTTCTACGTAGGAGCAAAGCCATATTTTACTCACAAGACTTGTCAACGTGCCTGCCTGCTAAGATGGCAGTATTTCATGCAGAAAGAATGCCGAGCTGTCACAGCGCTATAGGGTTTCATTCTCGTGGCAGTCAGCTTATAATGAAGAAAGTTTTAACACGAACACTTCGTTTTAATCCTTCAATCCCTGCTAATCCATGTTTCTGATACATAAATTGATAACTTCGCTCCAATGAACTTAAAGAGTTTGGGTGGAGAAAATGGCTAATGAGCTGTGTGCTACGCGTGTTTAACAAATATCCGTTAAACTCGAAAACAAAGGTTTATAAACCAGCTTATTCACCATTCAAGAGGATTGGTATAAGTGTGTCATTACCCTGAGCTAGCAGTAAATCACTTCATAACAAAGAAATGCCGTCTTTCTAGTTCACTGCATAAAATAACCCTGTTTAACTGAACGAAGGAGAAATTGCGATTTGTTATCGCAGAAAGCAGGTCGGCCAGTGAACTTAGATGATAAATTGCTTTTAGTAATTTGGGATGAAAACTTGAATCAGTTTTGTGCCAGAAAGAGATAGTTTTACACAAAATATCCCACAAATGCACGAACTAATAATGCAGAATTATAAATCATCCAAGAGTTGACTTCTGAGACAGTTTTCGACCATAATCGGGTCAAGGTCGGTTCGCTTCCACTAAGTATACATCCTACTCGCTAGCATACCTCTTCTAACTTAAATCAAATATTTCATTTTGTTAAAGTCAAACTCTGTTATTTCCTCGTTCATTAGGATAATGCCGTGGTGGTATTAAGGTTTAATTATAGGATAAGCTTTGAAAGTAAACTTTCGTTAACAAGCTGGTATTGTTTTGAAGAGTTTCAGTCTGACAGGTGATTAAATCGAGTATAGCCCCCAACTTTGATTTATGATTTATAAATGAATGTGAGTCCGGCGTGGTGAGAGCCATAAAGGCCAGCCCTATGATATTTCAGATGCATTGTTCACAGCTACACAGCTTGGGTTTTCAGAATATTGAGATGTTTTTCTATCAATTGTCATTACTGGGGACTTGGCGCCTGAAATTGCCTTGGTTCTCTAACAACAAACGAGGAGCCAATCGAAAACGCGTGCTCTGTCTGCATGCTCTTTTTTGCTTTTATTTTGCATTTTTAAATAATTCAATAACTTTTGTTCCACGTCATCGATAGTTAAAAAGCTCATCTTAATTACGGATTCCGCCGTAGCTGCAACCATCAGATACGGTGAGTCCTTGTTCAGATGTTTTTAGTACTAAAGATAAAAATAAATAACAGTATTTAAAGATCTTTAGTAATAGGTTGTTTGTCAAAAAGAAATGTACAGGTTTGTTCATTGTCGCGGAGCATTTGGCAATCACTTATAATTAAATTAGCAACGCCCAATTTTTAAAAATTTCTATCGCTGCAAAAGCGGTATAGATACCTTTCAGAACTGTTGGAAATTACAAAATGTACACGCAAAATGTTTTGCTAACAGCCAGACTTAAAATCTTGGTAAAAAGTAAATTTTGTATAGAATCATTTTGAAACTTTCGAATTCCCAAACTGTTTATTTTCAGTTTGATGCTGGTAGATTGTAATTGAGAAAACTCCGAAAGATACGAGAAAAGGAAAGGAATTTGAAGCCAAAATAATTATCAGAATAGTAAAAAACATAGCATATCAAACCTTTTGTAAAAAATCTGGGAAAAACTACCTAAACAGCAAAAGTCACTCTCCGATCCGCTATTTGTAATGAACAGAAATACAATAGCATCATATTAAGCAAACTCCGAGTCAACTCAATTGCAAAGACAAATAGTATTTTTTTATTTGTTCCAGCTACTAAGGAGATCCAACAAAAAACAAATATCTTATACCCTGTAAGGATGGTCAGTGCAATGGTATTATGCGTAATGCAGCAACATTTAGTACGAAAACTTTGAAAACAATTTCTGTAGAATTGGCGAATTATCTATAGTCTAACTCTGTGCACTATATAGGATAACGCTGCGTGTTAAGAAGAAGGAAAGCTTGCAAAAGAATTAGAATTGTTCTTGAAGAGCTTACATAAACAGGTTGTTGCTTGTAATTGCTCGTACACGGGTTCGTTTTCTCTTTGATGATGAAAATTATGGTATAAAGAGTCTGAAGCATATATATATTTTTAGATGGTGAAATCTTCAAAAAGTTGTACTTCTACTGTATGATGACTGGTTCTAGGACAAACGACTGAGAAAACTCAGTGGTACACAGTAGAAGTTTTACTGATACGATGAACCTAAAATGTTTTATCAAATGTGGCCAACTCGAGCAGTTCAGCCTCGACAAAATACTACAGATGCTGTCTGTAGTTACGCTAAACAGCTTTGTCTGTTTGACCGAACCATGACGTTCTCTTAAGAGCTTAAAACTGAACAACAGTGTTGGAAATCAATTTATTGGAGACACTCAAAGTTTGACGCACCATGCACGGAAGATGTTCAGTCACATACACTAACTGATAATCTTGGGCTGAGGAATGGATTTTCTTAATTATTTTAAGGATCAGTTTCAGCATCTTAAAATGTTCTGATTTTTGAGGATTGAGTACATAGTTAAATCAGTTTGTTTTCCATTCCCACAAACCAACCCAAAGGCCAAAGTGGAATATATAAAGTGTCATGACTAGTTGTCTCTGTGTATGTTCACATTCGGAGTAGCGATCAGGAGATGTTGCAAGAGCATTAGACATTATGATAGAGTATCTCCACTGAACACAGTATGTTATAGATATTCTTTACTTTAAATAAATGTTCTCTACTTGTCCCCAGCCTCGCCATCAGTGCTCTTAGCATGTTCGTACATTTTGGGATTTTTTCGGCCTCAAGGTTCTTATAAAATAGGTTATTTTAAAGAAGAAAGTGTACACTGTATTATATCATTCTAGTAGTACATATTGATTCCAACCTACGTTTCTGACCTTTTGTCTTCATCAAGTTCGTTTACCAGAACCGCTATACACCTAAGATCTTGAAAAAACCCAGTTGATTTATTTTCAGATTACCTTTAATTGGTTCGCGTAACAGTTTGAATATTTTTGTTTACATTTAACAAAATAAAAAGAACGGTTAGGAATTACAGGACAGTGGCGTTATACTGCGTTTAGTTTCATTTGATGCTTTTCATTTTTAAGCAGATGCACACGTACACTAAGACTGTTCATCTTTTTGAGACTTGTGTTAAAACTCTGGTTTCATGTTTTATACATTCCCAAGACCCTGCAAACAATTCCTCACAAACTTACCGATGGATGTGTTTGGACGTACAAAAAAAGAGATTAATCATTTGTTATAGTTCGGAACATAACGCTAGTGTTCACGATATGTCAACTCTCTAGTCGCGAGCCCAAGGGGCATAATTTGTCATCCCGGCAACCGACAGAACTTGCCAGAGCTCTCTTTTGATTTTCTGAAAAACAAACGTTGAGTTTTTATACAATTCTTAAAAACGCATTGTACTTAAAGCCTCAATGCTTTTTACAATTAAAATTTGTTTAAATATAATTTCGTGGAAGTGCTTAAAATATTTCATGATAGATTAAAAGCAAATTTTCAAGGATGTATCTTGAGTATAGCCGCTTCAGTAAAGACATCTAGATGAAAACAAGACATGTGCTCAACATTTAGATAAAAAAAAACGAAACATGTGCTCGACAGTGGCTGTGTTATTGTTTTCGCAAGGCGTTGAAAGTTATAGAACGAGTTCACGATTACAATGCGAGTGAGTTCAAAAGCTCTTTGATACCTCCGAAGCTGGCCGATGGTGTTAATATAGCCAGCCCCTTTTTCTATGTTATCTATAATTTTCATCTGTGTATTACTATCATCTTTAGTGGTGAAACGTTTTCAGATCAGCTGCATCCAACGCCAACCAACTCTGGATGTGTTTTGTATAAGAAAAATATTACTAAGATTTCTTAACATTTTTAATCGTCTTGATATTTTGGTTTAATCATACTATTGTTGAAAATATTTTTATGTAATTTTTTTAGTCCTGAATTTTTCTAATTGCTGTTTTAATATTTAGTCATGCGCAGATGAAATTTTTTTTATTGAATCCGCGCAATATAAATATAATTAAATGTTAAATGTTAAAGTGAGAAGTTATAACATGTTAATTAATTATATTGTCTCCGGCTTTAAGAGGCAAAATGCTTGTAGTTGTGGGGATCCTTGGATGTGTGTTTAGTAAGTAGCTGAAATCATACGCGGGTTCATGGGAGGGGCCGAAGGGGCTGCCCTGGAGTGCAATTATCCTTTTCGTGTCCCCCTTTCAATAATTCCAGGTTCTAGCCCACTCTTTTCAGAATTTGTGGATCTGTTCTTAGAAATAATGGGTACAGAAAAACGTGAAATGTGGACAAATCTTCCTTTAAACTTGCACATCTGTTTCATCACAGTGTCTGTTGCTGATTTCCAAACATAAAATATACCAACAATAAACCTTATGTGATTGTCACTACCAATAAAACACGCCAATTGTGACCACAGTGGAAACTAATCTCAAAATAATTGAACTTCTTAAAGTGCCGCAAGTGCTACCACAAGCATTTTCAAGCTCATTGGGTGCTTTTGTTTTCATTAACACGCTCCAACGCTCTTATAGAAAGATATCAGATGGTAACAGATCTGTTAAAAACATTGTGAGAGTGTTAACCTCGGCCCTGGGTAAAAAATGGAAAATGTATCTTTACTAGAATCGGCGAGTGTGCTTGAAGGGTATATTTGTAATGCGCAATGACGCTTTCTCTTCCAGTTTTGTTTAGTACTGAAAAACCGAGAGTCTCTTAATAACATTTCAATATAGTTCGGTTCTTTACAGTTGTCGGTCAGTCTCATGTCTCAGAAGTTGGCTACCCTTAAGCCGAATGACTCTTTCTTAATTGATCAAAGCAATTATCTGGCAATTTTCTTGTGTTGAAGTACAGGTGCTTTTGCCCATTTAAGCTTGAGTAAGCTATATAATAATTACCTCATAAGCCATCAAAAGTGGCAAACATTAGAAACATTCCAGTTATCCGCAGCAACTAAATTAACATTGGGTTGTTATATGAAATAGTTAGATTGGCATTGTATGAGCATGTCCTGACAAAATAAATTTCCTAGTAAGGTTGCGGAAACACTTGCTGCTGCAAGAACTATTAACTAGTACACGAATTGTGTTGAGAAATAACTTAAATTACCTAATACCAGTGGGTTTTGAAAGGACATAAGCATTTTCTTACAATTGTTATCTTTGGGGCCAGCGCGAGTTGCGCAAGTCGAGCGAACTTTTTATAAATTGTGTCTGAAGACAGTTCACCTTCTTTGTCCTTTTTTTCCCTTTTCGTTTTTCATCAAAGACAGATATCCTTGGAACCAACAGTTAATTTGTTTAAACTTATCAAGTTTATCAGACGGCATTTTTGTATGGTGTGAATTCAAATAGTTTCTTGTAGAGATATTTTGAGCATGAGACGATGCCCAAAGCGGTTTCATACACTGGTATACATGATCTTGTTAGAAAGCCAGACACGAACAGCGAACCACTGCTAATCTGTTTTTGCAAGATTGTGACGTTACCAGTGATTTACGAGAAAACCCTGCGTTCTGACTAACATACGATATCATTAAGGCAACGTATCACCGTTTATACATTTAACCGACCAATCAACAATTGTTTGATATTGAGTTTCGTTAATTATCAGACTCCTTAACTGGGTGGGAACTCTCAGAGTTCTGCTTTCCAGTCGGTCTGCCTTAAATGGGACACGTTGTAAGGGTGTTGCACGTCTTGTTCTGTTCTACCAAGGCTGAACAACTGTCTTGTTTGCTGAAAAACGGAAATATTTCGTTGGAAAATTTTGACAAAATTTGTCAAAGTTGAGCATCAAAAATGGTTTTCTTCAGTCTAACGTCAAATGTTTGAGAGCTACACAAAGCCGAAAGCAAGCTAACAGCATGTAGAGTGAGACGAATCTAGAATTATTTTCCTGGGACGAAAGGTATTATTGCATGCACGACTAACACAAAAACGCATCTGTTTATTTAGGATAAAAGTCCAACTCGGTTTTTTCACTTATTGTAATTATATACAATAAATATATATAAAAGATTGTATATATAGACAAATTCCAGTTGAAACAAAATAGAGTGAATATATATTAAACATAAATAATATTGTCAAGAAACTAACAATCATATCTCATTTTTCGCATAGTTTGAGGGGGGAAAGTACGACAAATTGATATGACTGAGGGAGATTAGCAGAGCGTCAACCAGCTAGCAGCTATGCATAGGCAGATCTAGCATGTTTACACCGTCAAAACATAAAAAGTGCTGCTTTTCTTTTCACCAAATCATAATACATGTGCGTAAAAGCAAAAGAAACTTAACAAAAACTGTTTCCTCTGTCATTTCGCAGCAATCCTAAGCTGTCATGTCATTGTAACGAAACAGCTAGAGTGCTGAAGAAAACCGTTTAGATGTGAGATACCTGGGAGGTATGTAATTCCAAAGTCATATTGAACTTTTCTGTTTGTTCATATAAATTGCCTTTTTGTAAGATAAGTTCACTCAAGAACCTCCAATTTACACAAAAACTACTGAAGGAAGAACAGATTGAGAGCATTTTCAAGTTAAGATTTGAAGCATACTAGTCGATTGGTGGAATTCACGCTTTTGTAAAAGCTTTTTTATAAGTAAAAGAACGTTTAAGATTCAAAACTGCCGAAATTTTAAAATATTTCATGTTAACTGAATAAGACACACAAAGCTGAGACCACAAGTGAGACTAAGAAAAACTTTATTTTTTAACATTTTGGAAATGTAGAGGAGAATCGCTACCAAATATCACGAGAAAGCTGGGTAATTCTCACATTTGATTTGGTCAACAGGCGAAAGTAATGCATTTGAGTTCATACATGAACTGAGAAAGATGTTGGTAACAACCGTTGAATGCATATATACAAACACAGAGCCAAAAATATTAAGAACACTTTAAAAACATTTGAAGTTGAGATCCTGGAAAAAGTTAAGAGCGAGAAGTCGTAGCTCAAAGTAGATGTTCTTATATACAAAGAGTGCACGTAACAGGCTTTCCTTGTTCTTAACGTTGTGATACATTGCTTCAAAAGTGATTAAGACAAAATCCGAGCCTCGATATCCTTAGCGAGTTTGTTCTCAGTTATAAAGAAGAAAAGCGTGCATTTTATATAATTATCGTCTTCGTTCAATCTAGAAATGTAGAAACTATCAATCAAATAAGTGTAAATTGTATGTTTTTGAGTTAACTCCGATGTGTTACGATTTGAGATGTAGGTGTTTTGCATACGCTTGGGCTTTACAACTAGAGCGCGTTTTTCTATTCACAATTCTAGAATGAGAATGGCCAGAATGTGAAATGCGCGCGTTCTTCTATTCCACATTCATATTCCAGAATGGACAGAACGTCATTCCATCCATTCTGCTCCCAGGGGCAGAATGAACAGAATGTTGCGAATGCATTCTGTACCAACCATTCTCATTCCAGAATTGTGAATAAAACAACGCGCTCCTAGTTTGTTGCTCTAAAATACAAATAAAATGAATAAATTACGAATAACAGACGCGTAGCCAGCCAGTTTTTTCTGGTAAGCCCAATGAATAATTTTGAGAGACCATTTTGTCTGTCCTGTACCTTCATTTTCCGAAATGAAAGAAATTGGATGAAGAAAAGTGCTAGGGTTTTAGAAAAACTGGTAAACCCGGGCTTACCTGGTTTTAATACAGGTAGCTACGCGCCTGGATAATATGAGCCAATCAAAGTTAAATTGCTCAAAAACTCCCCAAAATTACGAACAACAAGTCTCAACCAATTCAGAATCTTGTTCTTATTTTTTAGAAAAGCATGTACTGACTGTTTGTTTCGATATTTTGGCTGCCGAATGCACAACAACTAATTCTTCTGCTTCGGCGATTTAAACGCGTTGCACTGTATTGCGAAACGCCTAACGCTTTCGTATTCCAATCACCAGCATCTAAAACATAAAATTATATCGCACACTCAAGAAAGACGGATTTTAAGTTTGCAGTTTTGAATTTTGCGTTCACACGTAAGCTCCGGGCTCCAAAAAATTAGTTGTTCGAGTTGGTGTAGATCTTTTTCAATTCCAGCGATTCTCGTTTACAAAATTTGAACAATACGGCGTATTTGTTGTACCGAGCGCTTAGAATAGTATATCTCTTATATTTAATTCTGTATCAAACACTCAGAAATCCCGGTACTGTAATGAAACGGAAGGCGATTACTAGAGAGTTCTGAGGGACTCCATGTTCTATTTCATAACTTTCATTATGGCTCGATTCATCTCCACACCAAACCGATGCCAGCTCTGCGGGCGTGCTGGTGCGTAGCCAATGCCGCAGGCGTCCGTCAGGCGACGCAAACAAGGCGTTAATCCGTCACCTGGCGTCTTCTCTCTGTCTCCCACTCAATATGGCGCCACAGCACCTGGTCCTCGAATCTCATCTGGTCCTCCAATAATTGTGTTTACAATCAGCACTTATATATTAGGTGTTAAGCTAGTTATCAACAACAGATTTTTCACCTTGTTATCCCGACTTAGTTTCTAGCTAGACTTCCTTTCTTGTTTCAGTGCAAGCACTGTAGAAACAGTGTTATTTTGCTGTCTAAGTTCACTTCTGGAATCGTTTCGAGATCCGAGATTGTTTTAAAAACTATCTAGTTATGGTTGCAGGCTCACAGTTGAAACTATTTCGTGTTTATTGACATTGTAAACAAGCGTTGACTGAGTAAACATACGTGCACAAATGTAGCCAGAAAGTTACACACAGAACAAACAAACAAACAAGCACTGCATGTGAAAACGTAAACGCATGCAAAAACGAAACCCGGCAGCACACATATCTACAAACAAACAACTTAAAACATTCTAATTTAACGTGACTAGAGTGTTATATATTTTTGCGTTATATATTTTCCCGGAAAGCGTCTTAATCAGCTAAGTTAAAGTTATCACCTAAGAGTAAGACTCCGTCCGGAATATGTTTGAAAACAGCCACGTGTTCAAGCGGCTAGAAAGAAATAGGTCGCAGCTGTCGCAGGGCCTTTGCACTTAAGTTACATATGAACAGCTTAGTAAAGCAACACGTCTCCAATCGTTCAAGACGAATTGGCCACGTTTAAAATGTTAACACAATCGATTCCATCCATGTTTTCGATCAAAGTAGGTTTCAGCTTCATGTTCATACCGGCTTAGCCAAGGGCAATAACACTTCGGTTCAAGATATTCGACAGGTAATGGTTTTGATTTCCTTTCTTTGACTTCATTGTTTAATAGCACTCACGGGGTTTCTTTTAAAACAATTGTTTGTGCCGCAAGTTTACGGTCAGTGCTATGAATAACTCCAACACATGATGGTTGGAAAGCTCACAACAGATCTGATCTTATCGTAAGTTTTGTTCTTAACATATGGTATATAGCAAAAACTAAAACATAATTTATGGCTTAAAATTATGCTTTCTGAAAGACAGCGCCGAAAACCAACAAGTTCAGTTACAACTAATAAATTAGATCAAAATAAGAGTGCTTCGGGACAATCTGATAAAACAACAATATACTGTTATGGAAAAAATTCACACTTATTAAACGGACTTTTTCCTGTCCAAAACATTTTATTGCAGAGAAAAGATAAGCTTGTAATAGCTGTCTTTGCGCTATTGGTACAAACAAAACACGCCATATATATACCAAGGCATGCAATAAATCAAATTAAATCAGTAAAGAAAACGCTTGCTCAAGAACCGTGAATGATACACCTGTTTATTAACTAGATCTAAATATAAATCAACAACGAATAATTTGCAAGCGAGCTATCTATAGATTGATTATTAACTCTGGAAATAGTTGGTTCAATTAGCGGCAGACAATAAAGACCGTTTTGTTATTGCCGGTAAAAGTGTATAATAAGTTTAACCTTCGCTTCGGCTTCTCAAAACAAATTAGAGCCACATAATTATGGCGGAATTTGTTCCCCGTCATGCAGCCAACGGCAAAATAGCAAAGGTCGTTACCAGGCAACCGAACCAAGATCAGGAACTTTCCAACAGGAAATACACAGCGAATCTTTTCACTCCGCGACCTGCTACAGTCAGCCGGTTAACGGTCTAATAACCACAATCACACATACTCCTGTCTCGCAGTTTCACCGAAGCACGTATCTTGAATTGTTTCTAAAAGACGCCAGATAACTTTGCCGGGTGACTTGGTCAACACAAAAAGAAGTTTGTTTTTCAAATTCTTTGCAGACCCCCCGCTGACCAGAAGCGCGCCAAAATTTTCGACTGACGCTTCCAGCTTTTAAACAGCGATGAGCAAGTATGACAAGTATTTTCGTTAAAACACTTTGGGAAAAGCGTGGCATAAGTTATCATTTTATAAACAACTTCTTATCCTTGGTCTTTTATATAAAGGAAAAGCACGGATTCCTTTTCTGGCTCATTAATTACCTCTATAATAATTTCGTTCAAGCTCGTGAACTCGCATTTTGAACAGAGAAAATGAAAATGGGATCTGACTTAAAAAACTGACTGAAATAGAAAGATCTATCTTAATATTATATACAGTACAATTATACACTGTGAAATACATGGTAAACATAATTATACAAGAGTGAACTTGATAATCAAGGTTCTTCAGTCAGCCGACTTCAGCAGAAAAAAAACACAAAACAGCTAGGGGAACCGTTATTATGCCGTACCTGTTATGTTGTTACTGCACGGATTGCAAGGGTGATGCATGACGCGAAGCAAATTCTGTGTTGGAGTTTTAAAACCGATAATATGTCACAGCAACTAAAAGGACAATCGTAAATGTTCAGTTATCGTTCCTGTGCAGTCCAATAAAGCTCAAAGAAGTCCGCAAAGAAGAAAAAGAAAACAGAAGAGACCACCATACGTTACACTTGGCGAGTGATCGGAGACCCACGTAACGAGGTGTTTTTGTCCAAAGCACAAGAAAGGCTCAGTCAGTCTCAATCCGAGCAGCTGCTGATTTTGGAACTGTTTGACCACCAGGGCCGTAGCTAGTGTCAGGCGGGGAGGGCAAATGCCTCCCGTAAATTTTGAGTCTAGGTACGGCCCAGACGTTACGCTCACACACTCTATGTCTCTTTCCAAGGCTCTCAAACTCGACGGTATTTTTCCCGATGAAATTTTGCCGGATGTCTAGTATCGAGGTGTACCTGAGCGATACCAGCAGCTCACAACTCGACAACGCTTTGAAACTACCTCGAACAGCCCAAATGCAATTTTCGAAGTTTCAGAGAAGGAAGATTGACCCGTTTGCAGTTATATATTTAAATTCTGGAAGAAACTCCATTCCGCGACATCTATTTAACTTATTTAATTGTTTAATCAGCTACTGTGCTTCAACACCATCTCTGAGAATGTTACCACAAATAGAGACCTTTAGATTTGACAACGAGCAAGACTTTGGCGACTACGAATACAACTTTTTGGTACAACCCAAATTCGTGAAAAGGAGCTCACAAAATCATTGTTGGGTCAAACCTCGTAGCCGTTCTCCTGTTTACCACAACGATTGCTGAAGATCTCGTAGTCAACATTATAAGTTCAAAAGTATCATTGCATCTGAAATCTTATCCAAGGGAAAAAATCAATGACAAATAATTTTTGTTAGGTCAGTACGCAGATGATACCTACTTCCTTTTAGATGGTGCGAATGTTCTCTTGGAAGCTGCCTCACACAACTTGATTCCTTTTCCGATATTTCTGGACTCCGTGATATTAATTGTGACAAAACAAAAGCTATCTGGCTGGTTTCGAGAAAAAAATATGCGGCGTAGAGCTTTTGCCGAAATCTAGACTTGAATGGATTCACGACGATAAATTTACTGTTTTGGATATTACCCTAAACCTGAAATTGGACGACTATGGAGTAAGCTTGATTTACGAAACAAATATAAGAGAAATAGAAAAGCTGCTAAACAGAATTAGTCTTTTAGACAACTAGCATTGCTGGGAAAATCACTGTTGTAAAATCCCTTGAAATCCCCAAGTTAGACCACTTATTTCAAACCTTACCCACGAATGCTCAACTCACAAATATGAACGCACTTATTACTCGGGGCCAGAAGGCGACCGATTCAAGGTTTCGTCTCTGTTTTTTGCTTTTATTTTGATGTTCTAAATTTCCAGAACTTTGTTTGGTTACAAAGACTAAACTCGGATTTAGCCTGGATACTACTAAGTGCAAGTTTTGTTGCACCATATATTCTCGCTGCGTTCGAATGGAGTTGGAAGATATTGATCAGAAAAGGTTGGATATTGATATTTTTTGGCTTTTTTTTGGCTTTACTCGCGAAGCCTGACCAAATCCACGAGGTAGATATTTTGTTGTTTTGAAGCTGTCACAAAGTTTCGGCGGCCGGATTTGTGGTAACAGATTGAGATTAATCAAGTTCATTTGTCTGAGATAAGCAATTGTATAATTTACCGTATATTTTGAGTTTGAAGTCGAGCATTTTATCAATGAAAGATACAGTGAATGTCATGGGAGTGCATTAAAGATGCGTGATGTTGACTGCAGAAGCTTGCTTCGCTTGCGAGAAAACTTTGCAACAAGGTTAAAGCCCCGAGTACAAGCTACCGTGGCAGCCTCTTGTTTATCAATTTATTTTGGAGTAACAAGCCTGACAAGATTGCCAGGAATATTCTTATTAGAGAAGGAAGGAGGGCTACGAATGTGTCATATTCCATCTTCTAAAGATTACGTGGCTGAAAAAACTACTGGAAATGATTGGAAAACTTTACCTTCTAATAGATATCCGCTATTAAGCAAAACAATTTTGTAGTCTCTTAATCAACTCTCCCTAAATTCATTATTACAAGATATAACAAACTCCTTTTTGGAAAGACGTGGTGAAATCATAGGGAGCTTGTCTGGAATATCCACAGGAACCAATAGACGTTATAAATCAACCATTTATATAGAACAACTACTTCATTAAAATCGAAAAGAAGCCCTCCCACTGGAAACCTTGGATAGATGCAGGGATATTATTATATATTAAGGACATAATAAATGGTGATTTTCTATTTTATACTGGATTTTCCAAAAATTCAATTTTTGTAGCAATTTTATCAATTATTATAGCGTTTTTTAAAACGCAATTCCTAAGACTTGGATCAAAATTTTGAAAGAACCCCTTAATATTGGCGTGAATCATTTACATATAGAGGCTTTCTCTCCAAATTTCTGTATCAGTAATAAATGCAAGTCTGAGAGTCTGTATAACTCGCTTTGTATAAACAAAGTATGTGGCGGAACACCCCTAAAATGCCAGCAAAAATGTAGCCTGCCCGCACACGTATTGTCCCTCGTCGCGGGAAGCGCTTGAAGGAGAATTAATGTCTTCAGGCACGCAGGTTACCAAAAATGGAGAACTACGCTATCTCTGCAGGAAGTTGATTGGCCAAAAATACACAAAATTCCTTTTAACTGTGTGAATGAAACAAAACTTCGGTGTTTCTTAATTCTAGTACAAGCTGCGGCACAGAATTTTACAAAACTAATACGTTTTTGTTTCGAATCGAGTATATAAAGCCCGGGGGAGGGAAACTCCCATACTTGACCTGACGGGGATGGTCATCGTAACTTTTAGGGGTTCAAATTCCGGTTCAGTTGGTAACTCTTAGGGTGTCTCGGGAAGAAAATGGGAAAAATGGTATCTTTTAGGGCCTTCAGTCTTTGACATTTGGTATTTTCAGAAACTTTTCAAAGTGAAATTTACTCGATGTTTAAACAGATCTTCCTACTAAATACACAGTTTACCGTCGTCTGTTTTGATGCAACTCTGTGGTAACTTTTAGGGGGTAAAATTTGCAGGGGCCACACCCATATTGGTAACTTTTAGGGGTGTTTTTCAACAACTTCGGCGATAATCCCCATCATATTTATTTGGGAGTCCCCCCGGTATATAAAGATTCACCTTGTTGTTCTTTTTGTAGTGCTTAAAATGAAACTTTCGAACAACGCTTTTACGAGTGCCGCTATGTAAACGTATTGTGAGGGTCTAAGAGAGTATGTTCAAAAACATACAGCTCTCACTTTGATCCATCCTTTACAAATTATTTTTCTTAATACCTCAGACGGGCCTTCTACAGAGAGCGCTATCTCGTATTACTTTCCAAATACTATATTTATTCGTGCCGAGATGTAACGAAGTTAAACCAAGCTTTTCTACGCTGTTAGTAGTGATTAAAAACAAATATCATATGAGAAAATGTGAAGGCCTTCAAATACTGAAAGAAGTAGAGAAAATCTAAAAGGATTAAGCTGTAAAGAAATAATACATATAATCAGCTAGTTTAAATAATTCTTTTGAGGCTGTGCATATGTTATGACTGAAAAGTATGTATGTAAATAG
>JAOBRH010400055.1:0-11261 GCA_027575125.1 Umimayanthus parasiticus | reverse complement strand
GAATAGTTGAAAAACTTGCAACCTGACACTTTCTTACATATATTTAGTTTTATTACTATGAGATTTTGTATTTGTATCAATTTAATTTATACTTGATAAACTATTAACTTCGAGATAGTGCTGTTTTAATTGTGCCAGTTTGGCATATTTTTATAACATTCATCACCGAATCTGTTTTCTTTCTTGGCACAAATGTAAATGTTCAAAATGTTTTTTGCTGTACCAGCTGTTGTCATGGCAAGCACTAAAATCCGAACGATTTCCGAGCGGTTTCCGAGCGCTCCCAAAGACACGTTTAAAACCACATTTTGCTAATTTTTGTGCGTTTCTATACAGTTTTGAACCAAGTGAGTGACAAATTCGTTTCAGTTATAAGCCAGTTTTACGTTAATTTCCGAAAAGGTGACTTTGACCATTGGAGCACCCCTTCAACGTTAAATACAAAGCGTTCAGTCATCTGTTGTTCATTTCGGACGATCTCAAACACAAGCACTTCAAATTTACAAATCAGAGAGGGTCACACAGCCTCACTAGTGTCAAACGCAAGGGCGATTCTCCTGTTTGTACCACCATCCTAGCGTTTCAGTACTTAGCACTGCTTGTTGGAATAGGTGCTACAAAAAACGCAGCGCTTAAGAAATTGCTCTGTAAACTTTCATGCGTTAGCAATTTTCGCGCAAGGAAATCAGCAAGGAATTGGTGAATGGTGCTAAATGAGAGGACAAGTGTTTCTATAATTGGTCATTTTTTTAATCATTTCTCGTCATTTCGCATCATCCACTCCGTGATCTTGCTTTATGATTACCCGAGTCATCCTCGTCCGGGCCCTGCGTGTCGCTCCTGTTACCCCCACCAATATAGCTCCCCTCCCCTCCCCTCCCTACTTGTCCACCATAAGATCCACGACTGTTACATACTTTGAAATCACGACTGCACTCGTACACCGCACGACAGTTAAGCGGCCAATTTCTCGACGCTAGTTCATCCGCCACTGTAGACAAATAGTGTTTTCGCATTTTTAACATTTTATGTTTTGTGAGGAACCTGTTCGGCTGATTAACCTGCTATACATTCTAGCGATATTGAATTTAAACTAACAAGTGCTCTTGTGTTACAAAATATATTGTTTGGACAATAAGAACACATGATATTTAAAACTAAGAACTAAAACGCAGTGTAGTCATTTGTAAGCTTTGGACAATTACAGTAAGTCGGAAGAAATTCTCTGCATTCAGTTTCGCTCTGCCCGACAGTTACCAACAGAAATATGACAAATCAATTCATATACTGAAATTCAAGATACCAGTTTAAATACACTTTTGATAACTTTGATTTATTCAGTTAAACGTGGGAGTTTCTAAGATATAAGTCTTGTTAATAGATTTTTCAGTCAAGGCTGGGCATTCTTTTTATTTTCAAGCATGAAACTGAAAAAAACTAGCAGAGATTTTTATCCTTGTCACCGATTTCTCAATGAATAATATTTTGGGTTGTTTCTATTGGCCACCCGCTCTGGTACCTTGATCGCCCTTTGTTCGTAATGAATATTTGAGACGCGGTGTTTTAGCGTGTGCTACCGATAGTTCAAACAACCGAGATAGATTTTAACTTAAATATTCCGATAAGTTTTGCTAAGGTCACAGCGGAAGAGACAAGTATTCCAGGTTTATGCATCTAATAAGCTCTTTAAACCTTGATGAAAATGTTGAAAGCAGCATAGAAATCAGCGATGACTTGGCTTAAATCTCGCCTGTGGAATACGTCGAAGGACTACACGGTAAACTAACGGTGTTTACGACAGTTAAGGCAGCTCAAAGCCTCCTGGCCGGCAAAGGCTAGATCCTTTTGTACCAAGTTGAGATAGTATGGATATGTGTGCGATTTTTTGGCTCGTCTGGTTACACGTGGCTTCTGTGGGCTTTGTTGGTAAGTAAAACCCTTTTGATCAGTCCAAGGCAAACGCGTGAGTTTAGGAAATTGCTTACGTATTTAGTATTGTTTTAAATAATAGTATTGTTTTGAACTGTTGTGATTTCTGTCGGGTATACTGTTTTATTGAATTTATAGCGCATCGTCTCAGCAGACCAGATCGTCCCTGAGATTTTATGATTTATTGAGACATGCAAGTCACCACGTACCCGTGTACCTCAAGGTTACTAGTTTTAGCGGCTACTAAAGTTGACGATTTTAGCGATTTTGAGAATATCCCTAATATTTAGTATCGCTAAAATAAATTGTGTTCGTAGGAAATGTGATTTCATCTTACAAATGCTCAATAAAAGTCGTTAAAATCGCTAAAATTAGTTGCCGCTAAATCTTCATGACACAAAATCGCTAAATTTAGTAGTCGCTAAAAAGAGTAACCTTAAGGTAAGTGACAAGGGTTTACGACTAGTAATTATATCGATGGACTCTCATATTCCGGTTTGCTGTAGTTTATTTGTAGAACAGACGGCGCGCAGGACGTATAGCGTTACCAAAATGACTGATTTTACCTCACTTTTTCATACCACTGACTACTTTCGCCAAGCTTTGCTTTGGCGAACTTCCATGGTTGTTAGCTTATCCTATACACCGCATCCTCGATGGTTTTTACGTGTACAGGCAACTTTCGAAAAACTGCAGACAACTTAATTTTGCTGAAAATCAATTTCGTTGATCTACTTAAGTTTAGCCGAGTATTACATGGAAATATTTTGTACGTTGAAAACTACCTACACAAACAGTTTGATAGTATGTATACGCAGTGTGGGTAGCATACCAATATAGATCTGCACGTCTTAACTGAGAAATGTAAACAAAATGATCAGTAATCTTTAAACTGAAATGTTGAGCTGACTCGGGAATAAAGAACTTGAAAAAGTGTCTTTGTTACAAGTATCATGCATTCTTTTGCAGAGGGCGCACTGACTTTCTCGTTTCGGAATCAATTTCGCGCCTATCACTATTTTCAAAAGTCCGATGATTATTCGAATTTGCGAAAAGTAGAGCGTGAAAATTAGGTAGGGTGCCACGCCTTGCTGATGCACATTAGGTAGGGTTACACGCCATGCTGATGCACATTAGGTAGGGTGACACACCTTTCCTGAAAAGGCTGGCTAACTTCGTGTTTTCTGAAAACTTCAAAACAAGGATGGAATAGTTTGAAAATACTAGGATATATTGGCTGTAATATTGATTCTACTATAATAATTACAAAAATTGTGAGTACATGATGCGTCTTCAAAACGATCGTGCGTATTTTGTTTACAGCACTGTAAGAGCCATGTTTAGCTCTTGACGAGAGTTTTAGTTACGGTTACTTATGGAATATTGTGAAGTTTACAATATACATACGAGTCATGTCTAAAGGCCAGTTATGTTGATAGTCGCAAATTTATGTGACTCTTTCAGTCAGAACAGGTGCAACAGTATTTTCAGATTTAATCCGGTCAAACGAAAGCATGTATAAATGAATATATCTGGTACTCAGTACTGAATTTTCATTTTCCTGTTACCGAAAGGAACGAAATGGACTTCAGTTTTGCTGCACCGTCCTTTGACTGGGGTTGCGGCAAGTCGTTCGTCCGGGCAGTAGCAGGCCTTTCAGTTTGTCGTTGTTACGGGCTATACCGAAGTAAAAACAAAGTAGGCTTTTTATGTTCTGTTTTGCGGTACCATAGACAAATCTGACCCATAACACGGATCGAGCTCGAACTAACTGTAGTAACCGGACCATGCGCACTTTATCAATCAGAAGAACTGCCGTCGCTGTCACGTCTGCTTCGGTGATGTTTTTCTTTTTTTCTTGAACTAATCATGGAACAGTGTTATGGTACAACTGACCCTGAACGAAAGCGTTTGTGGGATTGTGGCTAACTGACTTGTCGGAAAACTTGAATCAATTCACAAACTTAACAAAGTAAGAACAGTTTGCATAACGGCTTTTCTTTTTCGACTATAAAAGATCAACTGGGTAATTCTTTAGTGTAAAACAGTACAGAATGCTTTCAAATGTTTGAAGCGTAATCTTGGAAATTTGTCAGAGTTCGTCAATTGCTCCAATTCACGCATGCGTAGTTGTTGTTAGACCATCTTGGTAGTTCACAAATTTTGGATGCAATGGAGTTTATGAAAATGTTTAGCGGTGTTCCAGTTATATATTTTATGGGCCTTGTAAGGTTTCATGCCAGCCTATCCGCGGACAGAAATTTACAAGGTGTCACAGCTGTTTTCAAAAAAAGTCCCCTCCCCCAAATCATTTTCAATATGTTGCCGGTAAAAGATAACCCTCTAGCCAATTGTTCTTTATTGTGAGTAATATTTTGTTGCGAAACCGTAAACCGTTGAACTGTATAGAAAAAATCAAAAAGAAATTGATTATCAGGAACTGAACAAAGGAAAAGGAATAATAGGCTGCTTATTTTTGAAAACCTTCCTCCCAGTCATGGTTTTTAAGCGTTCTAGCAAACTATCACTAATTGTCCGGCGTTAAGTTTAAATCGTGCCCCTATACAATAAAGAGATAAGACTTTTACTCTTGACATTTAATAGACATAATTTTTCGTAATTTTTGTGCTCGTTACATTTACTGATAAACCTACTCCGGTTAGTTTCCAATGACTACTCATTATAATTGACATAAAACTATCGTGTAGTAGATGAGCATATAAATGATATGCTTCTTATTTCATTTGAGTACAACTGTGTTTTACCTTTCTTTTTTTAGTTGACGCGTTACCAAGAGATTTTGGAAGAGTTCAACGAAATGCTGCTCAGATTGTACAAACAAAACCGTCGCGTGTGCGACACAAACGGTACATAGAAGATGATGAGTTTAGTTTCATGAAATCAGCCCATCAAGCCAACGAAATTGTACACTCGTTGGAAATGATCGAAAATGAACACCCGGAGCTCCCCCTTGAGAGGCGCAGTGATATTGCGCATGTTTTTGAAAATCGTAAAAGTGAAAACATTCCGGATAGAGCTGAAATTGATTCCAGTGGTTATGTGCGGAACCTAATTGACAGTGCGCACTCTCCCGTATCCCCACACAAGCTGTATCGCATGGATCCTCAGTCCTTCACGCCTTTGTATCAGAAAAAATTTAAACACAGACCTAAGTACCATGCCTCGAACGCCAAGCCATTTCCCCGACCCTCTACATCTGAAACCACAGCAATTGCACATGGGAAGAAAGATACTTCGAATAAAAACTCGAAATACATTGTTACCTTGCCAACACCAGAATCCAAATCCGTCACGCCCGTTACACCAGTTGCTATTTCAAATCCAAGGAATCGAGAAGACATAATCATTGACTTCAGAAATTCAGCCGAGGTTTCTAACTTAGAAGACAGTTCCGGTACGAGAGATCAACAGCAACAAGATATCATTTCAGGGACAGATTCTGGTTATGGGGAGGACAATTTTGAAGGATCGACAAAAACTAGTGAACTACTTCAAAATACAGTCAATAAAAACAAAAAAGTACTGGCGCTTTTCACTGCACACAAATCTAATAATATTATACCATCATCTCTTACAGAAACGGATAGTAGTAAAGGCATTGTAGATGATTTGTTTATCTCAGGAGACAGTGATACGGAAAGCTCTGGTGATGTTGATGTTCACAGAAATGATGCTAATGAACACGTTGCCATATCGGGTAAATATGCAACTGGATTTGCGGCATCAGGCTTCCGAGAAGATATTAAAGAAGAGGAAGATTCTTCTGGATCAGGACACGATGATGAAATTTCGTCAAATGGAAGATTTTTTAAAATACAGAGTAGTACCAAGCATTTAAACATGGTTTCGTCTTTGAAGAACATCTTTGATAAACCTGTCAGTGCTTCTGGCAAAAATGAAGAGGAAATGGAATCGGCTTTTGAGTTTCCAACCTCAGCAGAAAGCGATGACTTTGTCTCAGAAGCAACACATGAAACTAGTGTGTCCGGAGATAGCGATGGAAACAGAGATTTGGTGCTATCAAGCAGTGACAGTGAAAGTGGCCAGGGTTCGACGTCCTATCATCACGAAGGTGATGTACCCCAAACCCCAAAACAAGAACAAACATTAACCGCTAAGGGAGATGACTATGCTTATTCTGGTGAAAAAGCTGCCGATCGGCTTTTTTCTGGTGATACCAATAGTAAGACAAAACTATCAGGAAAGAGTGACAGTGGCGGGAAGACTTTTGGAGAAAGTGATGAAGGCAGTGTGGCGTCTGAAGAAAATGAAAGTGGCAGTAGTGACGATATGTTTAGTGGTAATGATGACGAAAGTGGTACATCTGGAAGTAATGTGGATAGAAGAAGCAAAGTAACAGACAAAGAAACCAACTTAGGTACATCGTCAGGTGAAAATTTCGGTGAGAATGTTTCAGGCGATGGCAACTCACCAGAAGTAAATGGTGATATTGATGAAAGTGCTCAGAAGGTATCAGCAAAAAGCGATTTTGTATCAGGAGAAAGTGGATCAGGTGAAACACAAGCTTCGAGCTTCGGAGAAGACGTCTCTGTTTTGAACTCGGGAGACACTGCAATGAAAGTATCAGGAATACAGGATGCACAAAAACAACATTTAAGTGTTCACCCAGGAAATCTGTCAAACCACGATCAGATAAACAACAGTCCCGCACTAAAGGAAATTTCGAAACAGTTGGGTTTTCCTGCACACACTGCCAACTTACCGAAGAAATCAAACGATAAAGAATCCTTACCTAGTGCAGGGTCATATAGCGAAGAGCCAGATATCATAAGAGCTGAGGAGAATCAATCCATACAATCTTCGACTCTTTTTGAACATTCATCTGGGGAGCACTCGAGGGAAGATGAGTTGGAAGGAAGTGCGACAAGGGACAGTGAAAGTAGTAGAATTACAAGTGGTTCTGGTGGAAGTAGTGAGCTGTCCAGTGCTGATGACCACAGCTTTATGGCGAGGCCGCACATATTCAGTCCATTAGAAGAGGAATACTCGGGGAGTTCTGGGTTTGAAATGCAGGATGCACAGAAACAAAAATTAAGCATTCATCCAGGAAATGTGTCACACCATGATCAGATAACCAACAGTTCTTCACTAAAGGAAATTTCAAAACAGCTGGGATTTCCAGCACAAACTTCCAACTTACCGAAGAAGTCAGACGATAAAGAATCCTTCCCTAGTGCAGGCTCATACGATGAAGAGCCAGATCTCATAAAAAACGAAGATAACCAATCCATAAAATCATCACCACTATTTGAACACTCTTCTGGTGAGCACTCGGGAGAAGATGAGTTGGAACATTCATCTGGCGAGCACTCGGGGAAAGATGAGTTGGAAGGAAGCGCGATAATGAACAGTGAGAGTACTGGAATGGCAAGTGGTTCTGGTGGAAATCACGAGCTTTCCAGTGCTGATGACCACAGTTTCAAGGTACGACCACAGGTATTCAATGCACTAGAAGAGGAATATTCGGGCAGTTCAGGGCGTGAAATGCACACCGAACAAGAAAATAGCAAAAACGTAGAGTCTCTACCAAAACATGTTGGTGAAGAAAGCACTGGTAAATCGACTCAATCTTACCTTTCTGCAGAGCAACAACAATCGACAAAAGAGGAAAACACAAAAATAACTGCTGCTTTAGGAAAGCTTGAGCAGCAGTTAGTTACAAGACTGAAAGAAATTGAGTCAAAGAATACACACGCAGGAAGCAGGACTGCATTTGGTTACAAACATCTTGATCACACCAAGGTAGGCCATCACATTGAGACATTTCAATCACAACATTCAGGGGAAGTACCTCAAGAGAAGCCTCGTAAACATTACAGTACGAAATCAAATAAAGTGTCTGTCCAACACAGAAAAACAGGTTATAAAGGAAAATCTTTCAACGAAGATGTGAAGGTAAAAGAGAATACTAAGGCGGAAGAACAAATACAAGTGGCCAAGCCTAGCGTGCAGACAGTTGAAAGAATTCAACTGGTTGGTGAAAAAGAAAAACTCTTGAATCAGAGCGTTCCTTCTAAGCCCAAGTTTCCAGTTACTTCAGAAGCAGAACATCACGAGGAGCCACAAGGTTCCGCAGGACAAGAGAATGAGAATTTGGAGTCAGTGTTGCCAACCCAAAAACCTTTGCAGCAAACACACTTGGCAAACAATTCTTCAGATACCACCTCAAAGATGACATATTTGAAAGAAAATATGGATCAAATGAAAAACAAAGTGAAAACGGAACAGAATTTAACAGCTAAAGGTGAGGAAGGTAAGGGTCAACATAGTATTGATGTCGAGCGATTCTCGCTTATGTAATTGTGTGTTTGCTATATTTCATTACAACCCGTTAAGCCTCGGTCAAACAAGCATGAGAGTCGATGACTGTTGAAACTCTATTTCTCGTACATGTATGACTAGCATCTTGTATGAACTCTCTTGACTCTCGTCGCTCTCATCTACTTTGAACATGTTCACATTTTGTGAGAGTTAATAAGAGTTTTCGTATACTTGTCATGTGACTCACTTTAATTCTCAGTTTAAAGCAGACATGAGAACCTCATCACTCGACTCTCAGCTAGCCCTCGCCACTCAACTGCCACTCAACTCTCAGCTATCGTTCACCACCCAAATCTCAGCTAGCTCCCGCCACACATTTGCCACACAACTTTCCGCTAGCTCTCACCCTTTAAAACTCATCACTCAACTCTCAGCTAGCTCTGGCCGCTCGACTATCACCCAACTACCGTTAAGACAGAGAGCTGTTTCAATTAACCGTTGGAAATAGATAGATTAAGTTTAACGTTCGTTAAAATTGTCGAGTGACATTTACAACTGTTTCGCCTGTATTCGGTCTGTTGCAAGAAATTTTATTCTGTTCTTCTAAGGTTCAAATCGGTTTTTCGGAAAGTTAAGTTTGGAAAACATTTTCTTATTGTCTTAACATGTTATTATCTGCCAGCTTACAGTCTAACTACTAGTTTCTGACTTAATCAGTCAACAATGAACGAGATTTAAATTAGTTTTTGTAAGACTTAACCGGACAAGGGAGATAAGATCATTTGCATTGTAATGAACTGCTCATGGGTTTTTTCATTCTTTAACGATAATCTGGAGAAACTGTTCCTAAGTGCAATGAGCAAACCGCTTTTCACGATATTGCTGACGAAAAGCTTCCCATTTTCATGTTGCAGTATCCGAAAGAAGAATTGCTGAAAAACTGTTGACTCAACTGGATAAACTGAAGTTTGGACATGACCCCGGGACAGTGTGGCACAGCTCTCGCTTCCAGTACGTTAAACAGTGCGGTCTATACGTGGAACAGTACAACGTCACAAAGGTGAGGACAGTTTTGAGAGAGAAAAAACAATATTAATCTTAATGAAAATATTAATAATAATTTTAATTATGATAATAACAATAAGCAGAAGAAAAAGAAGAAGAGAAAGAAGAAGAACGACAACAACAATAACAGCAACACAACTTAATGTAATAACACTGGCAGAGATTTGGGCAGGTGATCTGCAGAAAACTGACAGTTTTATAGATCTCGTTATAAATTGTCTGCTCTATTTCATTTTCGAAAGATACTTGTGATAAGTTTCCACTGCCACACGTTCTTTTTATTGAAGATCGAACTGACAAACCGCTGCAGCCAAATGTATAGTTTGGTCCACAAAAGTTGGTCTTCTTAGTTGTGTAACACTACCACATTTGCTGCGTTGTAACTTCATTAAGTATAGCTTATAAATAAATGTTGTTGCTACTTATTTGTTATAAAACTAGAAGGAATGAAAGATCAGTCAAGTGCGTTCGACAGTGGAGCACAAAATGGGATTTCTACAGAGACAACAGCTTACTTACTTGTTAGAACCTTGTTATTCCAATTTATTGGATAGAAAAGAATCACAGGCAGAAAGTTTTCTTAATGTTAAGGTAAAATAAGAAACTGTATTACAAAAATTGGGACATTTATTTTTGATGAGAATATAACGGTAATTATTATTAAGTCCACAATTACTTATAATACTCTGAGTGTAGAACAGAACAAGCTTACTAAAAATGTAATTTACTCACTTTTTAAATGACTTTACATTCGTATAAATCAGAAAAGGGTACATGAAGATCAGAAATGATCATCTATTCTTCATGGGTGTGCTCAGATTGTGTACTCTCAACCTGTTCATCTGGTTGTTTCGCATTCTGGGTAGCTGCATGGCTGCAATATAATGGTTCTATCATGAGAATTTGGATTGGCATCAGTAACATGAATGGTACAGTTAAGTGCACTACACACACCTTGGTCAAATAAGTTGGCGCACCTTACTATTATTACTAATTTTAGATTGTATGTTCTATAATTTACTATTAACATTATTATCATTAACCGCCTACTTTTCCACAGGTCGATTCCTCATGGAACGATAACCCTTGGCAGCCCTACCCCTATCTGTATGATGTCCCCGATAACTACCATAAGTGCAAAACGGCGTCTTGGATGAACAACACAGACCTCAGGGGGGACGTGTTCCTCAGTTTCCAAGTTCGTCTAAACAAAGGGAGGACGGAGCAGGATTACGCCAGGGTCTGTTCCAGGATTTGCTGTGCGAAGACCAGGTGTCGTTCGTGGACGCTCAGGCTCCAGAAAGCATCAACACGAAACTGCCCCAAAAGTAACAAAACATCTTGCGAACATTTCCAAATACGGGTCTCTTAATTTAATTTAATCTATTTTAATTTAATTTAATTTCATTTAATTTAATGCAATACAATATTTATTCAGGGGGAGCTGGTTTAAAAGATCCCTGTATTTACAAAAGTGAAAACAAAATAGTTTACATTTAGTTTGTAATTGAAAATAGAGGTCCGTTATTTGGAAGTTTTCACGTTGCCAATGTATTTAGCATTGTTTATATTGTTACCATTTTCTCGTTTGTTATATAATTATTGTTCTCGTTATCATTATCATTGTTGTCATTACTATTATGCTTATCTGTATCAGTATCCCTGCGATTGTTGTCATAATATTCAATTATCCTCCGAAGTGGAGGTAAATATCCACCACTGGTCACCGACACTGAGGTGGATAATTGTTATGGTATTTGCCAGATCAGTGAATAGATATGGATACTTTCAGTTTTAAATGCTCTAAAATAGTAAAAAATACCTTGTTTTTAAAAAAAGCGTGCGTACCGTCACGCATGAATGCTAAAAAGTAGATAGCGAGTAATAATTCACCGAAGTGGAGGTGAATATCCTGGGCTTTCACCGACACTGAGGTGAATAATAACGTTAGCATATACCCAACC
>JAOBRH010399944.1:0-11264 GCA_027575125.1 Umimayanthus parasiticus | reverse complement strand
TAGGCCAAATAAAAAAATTCCCGGTTTGTCATTAGAAATTCTTGAAAAATTAAATGAGACTTGAGGGTTTTTTTTTTTTTTTTAGGAGCGGCCAGAGGCGATCGCATTGGCTGCAGTCGAGTCATTTCGCTCACGGAGCGGAAAAAAAATATTTTCGATACATTTTCTATATTTCAAAAAAAAAAAAAGTAAATGCGGCGGCTATTTTGAAATGCGGGCGCTGATGAAGAAACCTGGAATTTTTTTTCATTTGGCCTTAACTACCAGTCCGAATATTCACCCCTCATATTTCACCCCTCTGAAATTCGTTTCTGTCCTACGTCCAAACTCCATCCGGAAGTCCAATTTTACCAAAATTACCACAACCAATTACAGGTGATCGCGTAAACTGCGAATGAGAGACGGGGCTGACATTACGGTCATGGATTTTAGGACGATAAATGGCCGAGGTCATGGAAAAGTTAGGGAATTTCATTTCTTGATCCAAATATTTTGTGATGTTTGAAAACTGGAACATTCTGCTTTTCATTGAGAATATGCCGCAAAACTGAGGCTTTTGGTTTTCAGCATTATGCCATTATCCATTAAATGTCATTGAATTTTATTGCCCAATTTCTGTGTGTGCACTGGCTAAACAGGATTTAGATTTAGACATAAGAAAAAATCGGCGCCTTGAGAGGAAGGTTGCCACTTGTTTATGTTAGTATCTGTCACATTGAGCACGCTTTTGACATGTGCCAAGCACTTTGTGTTGTGTTGTGACTATCTGCATTAAAACAATGGAAATACGGATGCCCGAAAACGGGAAAGAATGGGCACTTCAGTGGAGCACCAGGTCGGGCCACGCATTCATCGGGAGAGTGCTAAAAATACGCATGTTATTTCATCATAATTGTCCATTACGGATAAAACGTGCGCTTGTCAGTCTTTAAAGAAATGGTGCTTCAACTGATCTTTAATAAAATGGTTTGCAAAGTTGTCACGGCGGAACTGTTGTACACTCATACAGTGTTTTTATATAAAATATTTACGGCATATGAAGGACCCAAACTCTTCAAATTGTACCTTTAACAGACATCGTGACTATAGGGGAAACAGTCGAAATGATTTGCGGAAATTCGGTACTTCAAGTTGCTTTTTAATTTGACAAGTGACAAAACATTGTATAATGTGTAAACCGGTGCAATGTTTTGCTCTGCGTGACAAGGCCCGCAGGACTCCACAGCTGTATTGCAAATACGTCTTGACACTACTCACTAGACGTCTACGAGAGTGAAGGCCAGTGAAGTGGTAAAAGTCCAGTTTTCCTCAAAACTTTGCTTATTAGTTTGTTCTTATAGTTACACCGGGGCAAACTACGATATTTTGCTAAGTCATGTTCAAAAGAAGCCTCCAATGCAGCCGTCTTATTTCCTTCGCCGCGGGGCTGCATTGGAGGCTAAATCAAAAGCGAGCTGCTTCCAAACTCCAAAGATTGGAAAATGTCCATGAATGATTGTCATGTGATAGTTTTTGCGAATTTCATCATGGTTTATTATAGTTTTCACTATTTTGCAAGTGTGCTGTTTGTCGGATTTATGTTAGTTATAAACGTATGTTTTCCAGATGTATCTTTTTTCGCATTATTTTACGAAACTGAACCTGAAACTGAACCGATGCAAACCAGCTGCTGATTACAAATACGAATGCAAGTGAAAAATTCGTAGTACTCAGTAGTACTAGTAATAGGTTCAAACCTCTCGAAATATGCGGGTTTTTTTGCCTCTAGCAGATACTACTTTTCGTCTTGAATGCAGATAACACAAACCACGTTTTACTGAAAATATTAAGTTTCGCAAGATTCTGGCGTCATAGTTTTTTGCTGCCAAATGTCTGTTTACATTGATCCTGCGCTCAAACAAACCCGAAACAATACGATTGCATAGTACAAATTCTCGAGCATTCCCGAGGGAATTCCGATTATGCTTCGCTTGTTAATCGGGCAATGCGATTGGTGGAGGACGGCACGTGATAAGCCTTCGGGCTATTTTCGCCATCTCGTCAACATCGAAGCCGGTTTGGAACTGAAAACTTTCCCGCGCACACAAATACATAACAACAGAAAACGTCAGTAGAGAGAAACTCTATGCAACACAGTTGGATTTGTAACGTGATGTTTTGGTCTTGTTCTTAGGCTACGTGTTTCCCGAAGTGGATCAACGAAATGCGCCGATTACGAACATATTTGTTTGGGATTTCGGTGGTTCTTTTAACTTTATATTTCGTCGAAACAGAAGGTAAATATCAAACGTGTAGCGTGGAAAGTCATGTGAATCGTGTAGTCGCGTTGTCTTTGTAACCTAAAATTAGGCAAGTGTCGTGTTTCATCTATTCCTCGCATGATTTGATCGCCAAAGTAAAGTTAGGATAGAACAAATTATGTATCGAAAAGAGAAAAGTACTTTAAAAAGCTGTTTTTGCCTTCAACGGTACAATATACGCGTGTATAGCGAGTACAATGGCTGTCCTTCGCGTAGTACGTGTTGTGTTTTCCGCTTATGTTAATATCTGTTGTTGTGCTTGCTGAAATTCGAATAAATCCTTAAGATGTTACACTGCTCTCATCTTGCCATTAATAGCACAAAATAACTTACTAAGCGTTTTGCAGAGAAGAAGACAGTGTGTACAGTTTAGATTTTATTGAGACAGTATACATTTTGCAGGTTCACCAGCAACTGATTTTGACTGTGTTTGCTGTCATAGGTGTTTCTTGCGACGATACAGATGTGTTCGTTTGTGCAAACCTAACGTGTATTCCTTCACTTTGGAGATGTGACCAGGACGATGATTGTGGTGACAATTCCGACGAAAGGAACTGTCGTAAGTATTCCTTTCTGTTGGTTTTGAACGACAGAACTCGAGCGTTGAAACGATTATCGATACGGCATGGTTCAATAATGGTGGGGCAATCTCCGAGTCTGACCAGACAAGGCTGTTCAACCAATGTTTTGTTTATAACTTGTGCCGTCTCCGATAGGACAGTTCTTCATTTACAAAAGTGTGATCAAATTTCGCCTTACAGACAATCATGGACACTCCAAAGTACTGCGTACAGATCGTTAAAGAAAAGAGAAATAAGAACTGGCTTTTTGAGTAATTTTGAACAAGCTCGCTCTCAGAATTACAATGGCGCGTCGCTTGTTTCTCCCAAATGAATGAAATCGACACGGGAAACTTACAAGGTCGTGTGTTTGATCTGTGGAAATTTTAAAATGATGAGTAAGGTAATGGAACTAAAGGAATTCGAACGGCAATTGTAGTTAAAGTTTTGACAACGGAGTATAGTCAAGTTTCGAAAGAAGAAAGGATCGATGATAAAGTTGTTCTAAGACCACGAGCAGACATGTCCCATGTTCTCTACCCTAGCATGTGATGATGGTTCTAAAACGTATCGGAACAATGATAGAATAATTTTTACTACTCAAAAGCTAAATACAGAACGTATTTTCATATTGTCCTGCGAATTTTAGAGTTAGAGATGCAACAGTTAATATCTACTGTAATTTTTAAGAAATTTCATTCAGTAGTAAAAGTTTGATTTGTGAAGGCACACATTCCGTTTCGGTTGACTGCATTTGCATACAAGATCAAGACAACGGGAAAACATTACTGCGATTTGTAGCGCCTTCTTATTGGCTGTTGTGGGAGCATTTCTTTATTGATGTCTTTCCCCCAAAACGTCCAGATCGGCTCTCACGCTTGTTGGAAAACAGACATATCCCATCGTGAGGTTTTGAATTAAAAGACTTCGTCCATTATTCCATGTTTGCTTTGCGATAGCCACTCTATTGTTTCCGGTTTGGTTGATCTATTCATTGGTATTTTTTGAACCAAAATATTTGAAAATGGGACATTTTGCCCTCAACTTAAACCTCTGGTATTATATGTACAATGACATTTTTGGGGTTTTATAAGCACATACATCTGTCCACAAATACTTAAGCTATAAGGACATTGAAATCAGACATGCATCAGAAATATCTGGATAAATCTGAGATGGTTCAGGAAGCCATGCTTGAAAGTTTATTGATTATTTTTCTCTTGTTTGTGTCAAATTGACAAGGTTTAAGATTACATCCACAAACGGTGTCCATGCTGAACATTATTTTTCTCCATTGGCTTACAATGAACATGCTTCCTGGATCCCACTTATGCCAATTACCTTTCTAAAAAGAATTGCGCAGGAACCAAGGGATGAAAGAAAGCAGGTTCAGACAAGACCAGGAGCTCAACAAAAGCCGATATTCCAGTGTAGAATATGAAAAACTTGTTGGCATTATTGAAAGCATGTACACTTTGGTCATTAGGACTTTGATCATTCTTTGGTCATTCTTTGCTTGAAAATAAAAGCAATGAACCTTGTCCCCAATTCTTGTGTGTCCAGTTTTGCTGGTTTATATCCTCTAACGGTAATTTATGCTAATTGTAAAAACTTTCTTTGGAGTCATTAAATTGCATTTTATTTTACTGCATGCTATCAGTTGCTGCTCAGTATTAAACTATTTCAGAAAAAGGTTAGTGATTCATTTTGACATCAACAGCAAACAAGAAAAGAGTTATAGAAAGGGTGCTCAAAATCAGTATGCTAAATACTCCTAATTCAATAGTAGTAACAGTGTAAATTGTGACCAGCTGAAATATGGGCTGTCGGCTCAAGTGAAGAGTCTAAGACAAAGTATGACAGTGATATTGTATGAAAAATTGAATTCTTCCAAAGACTGTGAAGGAAAAGCTTTGAGAGTCAAAAGTCACCTGCATTATAATTACACCAGTGTCTTTAAGAGTGTCGTCTAGTATAAGCTAATTTTGTTATTAGTATTCATTAGCATAGATCCATGTAGAATTTTGTCTGATAGACATCTTTCATAAATAATATAAAGCATAATTATGAGGATTGTCTAAATTCTGCCAAGAGATCTTTTGACGAGATCATCACTAAGAAATCCACATCATTCTGAAGCTTGCAAGCATTTTAAGCAAATGTAATAATAATAATAATACTAAATAGGTTTTAGAAACACCAAACAAAGTCTCACTGGTTTTACAAAGAGAAAAAGTGATTGTATGGAATTTTTCACTGGGTGGCAAAATTAACCCATATAAATACGTCTTTATGCAATTAATTTGTTATCAAAAATTGTAGAATGAAATTAACTAAACTGAGATACCTGTATTAACTGGATTGGTTTATGCAGAGTTTGAAAAAAGTTCCATCACAAAAACTGATTACCTACACAATTGTATTAGTGTCATGACAATTTGTTGCATGCTTGATATATGGCATGAGTGAGCATTCTGATAGATGCATGTCTGCATGTTCAATACAGTTTACAAAATTAATATTTTTTTGTTGAATCAAGTGGCAATGTTCCAAAAGAAATGAACCATGCTTTAGCTTTGCAAATGTTGAGAAGGGGTGCACTTGGGAAGTTAGGAGCTTTTGTTAATTCTCTTATGCTCTTTCAGCTGGCTGTATGCATGCGTAATCAGAAAGCTGTATGCTAGGCATGTATCATTTCTTCAAATATGACATGTTCAATAATCTAAAACATTAATTTTAAATAGTGAAACTTCTTTCACAAAAGAAGTATTTAAAATCTTGGAATTGCCCTCACAGTGAAGGACAACAACGTTTGGTCAAAATTTGCACACTTTTAGCAGACTGTATTTAGTGCATGTTTTTCTGTTTTCTGTGTGTTAAGAATCATTTGAATCCCCAAGATATTCAAGCATTCCAAACTGTCACCTCATGCACGCCCTGAGACTTAAATACAAAGGTGATATTCAAACTCCAAGAAGTAACACTAAATGATTACAAGACATTCACAGTATTGTTCTTTTAAAATCCTTTTCTTTGTTTATAGCTTCAGTGACATGTAATCCAGTAACGCAATTTGCTTGTGGCAATGGTCACTGCATTCCAAAGAGATGGGTTTGTGACAGAGACACGGACTGTAATAATGCCGCTGATGAGCCCAAGGACTGTGGTATGTTTGGTGGAGCTGTGATTTTCTGTTTGGATATGCCCTCATGGCTGGTATTGTTACCTACGTAAGGGCAGATTTTTTTTTACTTCCTTGGCTTATGACACTGCTGATGTGAATTTTTCAGAAACAAAATAATGATAAACTTGAAACCTGTTACATACCTGCCAACTGTTCTGATTTACTGGGGTATCCCTATTTTCTAGAATTTCAACCAGTAAATATTCCTGTTCTTAAAGTAGTTTTTATTTAAGACATACATAATTATTTTTCCAGGTAGTTTTTCTGCAAATTGAGAAGAAATTTCTTTTATCAATCTGTACCATACATCTGTACATATGAATGGCTGATGAATTTTGGTTTCGAGTGCAGTGTATGATCGTAGTTATCCTGGCAGTGGCTGTGTAAAAGGGATTATTAGTTATTTTTTAAATTCTCACTTGGTGTAGCTATTAAAACATTTCGTCTGGGTTTGAGGGGGGAGGGGGGGAGTGAATCGTCCTGATTTCCAAATGTTGGCAGGTATACTGTTATAATTACAAACCTTGTTTTGACTATTTAAAAATGCAAAAAAAAAAATTGACCAAAACTTAACCTTTGTTGACAGGAGTGGGAAATCTTGTGAAACCATGCAAAAAAACCTGCACCTGGAGCATTTTGCAGGAGCCTGGAACTAGATTTATGCATGTAATCCAATCATTGATCCAAGATAGCAGTCTGTGGTATTTTACATGTAGTATGTGTACTATTTTGAAGAATAGAGCTCATCTCTTTCTGTGGTTTTATCTTTTAGCCATGAGAACTTGTGCTAGAAATGAGTTTAAATGCGGTATCGGTCGCTGTATACCAAATCGATGGCTTTGTGACCATGAGGATGATTGTGGTGATGGTACTGACGAGCGGAACTGTCGTAAGTAGTGTGTGTCTGTCTTAAGCACAAAAGGACAGTTATTTGATCTTGGTCCAAGGTGGATAAAGGCCAACAGAATCCATTAAATTCTGAAAAACTAAATAAGTTTTGCTTAATTTTAAAAAACTAAAAGCTGTCACAATAATAATACAGATATAAACAATATTTTGGACGTTAAGAGACAAATATTTAAATATTATTTCTTGTACTGAAATAATCACTTTGTAGCCACAGAATCTTAACGAAAATAAACCACTTTGCTGATGCAAGTTTTTCTTGTTTCCCCCTTCACTCAGGGTACAAAATAAAGTACACTGCTGCATTTTGCTTCATTTATTCAACAAGGTCTTCATAATTTTGAACCCTGTGCAACCTGAAACAAGAGGAAATTAGCATTAGTAAAGTGACCTATTGAGATTGGAATGAACTTGTTTGGTATAATAATGTAAACCATTAAAATTATAAATAAAAGTTTTTCGAACTAAAGCATTAAGCCAGTCAGTATTGCTCCAAATGGTCACTAGAAGATGATTAATTCAGAAAGTTGATAATTAGGCATACTTAACCGAGTTTGATATCTAGACACTGCATGACCTATTTTCGATCCACATAAATTATTACCTCACTATTAAAGCCTGCTTTACCCACAATCCATCAGTCTTCTCTGACAAAGGCCTATCACTCAAAGCAGCTATACACCAAACCTTGTGGATTAAGACCAAAGTGTTTAAAATATCTGTTGATCAGTACCCATATTATATTACTTGCCAATACAGCAAACACTTAAATAATATAATATTTTGATCTATTTTGTAAGTAACTTTGATAAATGTAAGCTGCTAAACTAGAGTTAAATAAAGTCATCCTGTCTTACAATTATTAATAAGTAACTACAAGTAAATTAATCTTGTTTTAGAGATTTCAAAATTGAACTGAATATGAATTTAACTTTACCTTTATTTCAATGTACTTTTAGAATATCAAAATCCTGTTCAAATTTAGTAAATAACAGATTTTGGAATATAATCATGTATCTGAAAGAATTTTTAGTGCCATACTCTTTGTCCCAAACATCCACAAGGTTCCAAGATTAAAGACTTTCCTTGTTTTCTGTCTTCGTCATTTTGTTTATTTGTTTTTCTGTTCTTTCTTTTTGTGTAACAAGAGCCAATTCTTCCAGGGAACCTGACATGTAAGAGTGATGAGTATATGTGCAAGAATAAGAAATGTATCACCAAGGGATGGGTGTGTGACCATGACAATGACTGTGGCGACTTCTCTGATGAAGAAAATTGCCGTAAGTATAAGCTTGCCTTTGCTCTGAAGCTTGTATCAGATTTATACCTAAAATTACTATACTCATTTATACACACGAGTCATTTATTCTTGAGTCTTTTGAAAATTATGAATATTTTAAATCAAGTATGTGCGAGTCAGTTCACCGGAACAAGTATGTAATGTACTTGCAACTACTCATGTGATGCAATGTAACTCGCAGACTGTACTGTATTAAATATGCTTAATTTCTTAAAGCCATTCACTCGTTACATTTTATTTTTTAAAATTATATAGTAAAAAGTCAGTTTTAGCCTAAAAATGAGTTCTTAATCTTCAATAGAGCATAGTATAATCTAATATTACTTGTTGAAGTTTGAATAATTATGATTTGTCAAACAGTCTTGGAGAATTTAGTGTTTTAAAATGACTTCTGAATTTATAGATTTTTGTTGCGTGATTCATGTATATCAGCTGTCCATTCTCTGTAGTTTTCAATGTTTACAAAGGTATAATTTATTTTATTACTCCATAAATAATCAAAATATTGTCAAATCTGGTAAACACTGACTGTGCCATGCTATTTTGATTATGAACACTGCCTATTTGAATCTTGAATTATAATGGTAACGAGGCAAAATAAAACAAATTATGCCAATTGCATCCCATCTAGCTCCCTCAACTTGCAAGTCAACTGAATTCACATGCCTGAACAAACACTGCATTCGCACTGAGTGGTGGTGTGATGGAGATAATGACTGCAAGGACAATTCTGATGAACTTGGTTGTCCCAACAAGTCGCCACTCTGTAGTGACAGGGAGTTTGAGTGTGAGACGGGGGAGTGTATCCACAAGAGTTGGTACTGTGATGGGGACAAGGACTGCCTCAATGGAACAGATGAAAAGAGCTGTCGTGAGTATTTCAAGGCCAAACTTGTACTTCTATGCACATCCTATAAAATTTGATAAGATAGTTTTTCAATAACTCTTGAGAACTGAATATGTCTGGCCGCAGAGAAAATCCACCTGCAAATTTGGAAGCATACACTAATTAACACAAAATAATATAGTTTGACCTTCGGTAACCTCATGTGACTCCTTGACAAAGTTTACTGCAAACTCATGACAGAGGTGTTATAGGCTTACAGTCCCTTTTGGCATTCATTTTGTTGTTGTATTTACTGCTGCCAAATGTGCTGCATCACACTGTTGAGAACTACAACTGATCCTTGAAGCTGTCTTGTTTTCTTCTCCCTAACTTTCCTCCACTTCTTAACACATGGTATAGAATGATCTGATTTCATTCACCAAATTAAATTATCTGCATCAACGAATTCAAAAAGCCTGGAAAATGGCCACTTCTTGAAAGTTTTCGGAGAATTTTGATGCCATCTTCACCAGATAAAAAAGCTTGTGGAAGAGGTGCAAGTTAGAGTATTGCTGATCTTAGAATTGGCCAGTTTTACCATGATGAGTTGTTCATCATCCCCTAAAAAGCTAGTGGAATTAGGTTATTTGAATTATTCAAAATGGTTGCTGCACTAGCCTGCACTTAGAAGTTTAGTGGGCATTTGACTAGTATATTGCAGACTGTTCTCTTTTTGCTTGAAGCATTTTATTTATTTTCTGGCTGAGAAAAGGCAGGACTTTTTCTGCTAGCATAAAATAGTTAATGATATTAAAATTAATGGGTTATGCTGAATATAACATACATAACCAATACACAGACGTTCAGCTATGTGCGCCAATAACTATGTGTTGCTTAATATAAACACTTTGTAATTAAAACTTACAGTATATCATTAAACCTTTCTCAACAGCCCAACACTCATGCCACACCAGCCAGTTTGAATGTGGAAATGGACGATGCGTTTCTCTGGCAAAAAAATGTGACAATCACAATGACTGTCATGATAATACAGACGAGCAAAACTGCCGTGAGTAGTTGTGTTTATTACTTTGCTGCTTCATACATTTGTCATGTTAGTGTCAATTTAGTTGTCTAAAGATGCAAGGTAAAATGTTAGTATATATTAACCCTCTCAGCCCCAAACACACCGCATGACATATTGCTGAATTCTCCTAAACTGTCTCTATAGTTTCCTTGTAAGCAGATTGGAAGAACTTTGTTTTTCATCTCAATTTAATTTGTGTGTATGATCAATTGCTTTATTCTCATTACCAAACAACTTATTTTCTGTGGATAATGAAAGGAGAATTTACATACTTATAAACCAGCTGGGGTTTAAAGAGTTAACAACATTTTACTGCTAGTAGCACATCTTCATGTTTATACCTTATGCACTCATATAAATTTGTTTTTAAAAACCAGTTTATTTTCTTTGTTTAATACATTGAATGGTATAGTTAGTTATTTAAAATTTAAAATATTCAATTGAAAGTAATATGCAAATCCAAATACAACAAAGCAAAATTGCTTAGTCGACCAAGCCTCCCAAGCATCAAATATTAACTTTGGGGGGTGGGGGATAGTTAAGCTCACCTTAAGGCCAGTTTCCACTTTGGCAAATTTGGTTGCATGAACCAGTACGATCCCATGCTCTAGCATGGAAAAGAAGCAATCTGATTGGTCATCACTCATTCCAGTCGTGAAAAAGTTGAATTTGATCCAACTTCCAAAACTGGCCACGTGCTCACCAGTGAATGCTCTCTTTCAGCTTGGATTTTGAGCTGTGTATGCCCAGATAGCCCATTGCTTGGCCATGCGACTAAATTCGCCAAAGTGGAAACCAGCCTTTAGGTTTAAATAGAATATTGTCATCTGGACCATTTAGGGGCAGAACATTTAATTTTTGAGGGGGCTGATGGAAGAGTTTGAAAAAATTATTTCCTGCAGTATCCTAAAGGAAAAACATGTTTATGCTCTATAAGCTCCGTATTGTGCGCCGCTTTCCAACTGGAAAGTAAATATCTGCTGTGTTTGTCAGTGAGGGAAAATATCCTTGCATTGTCTAATTCTGCCACCACCCCTCCCCCCCCCCGCTCCAACGTCAAATGGTATACCTGTTACTCATTATACTCTATGAGTCATCTTA
>JAOBRH010399833.1:0-11266 GCA_027575125.1 Umimayanthus parasiticus | reverse complement strand
GTTGACAGGAATTCTTGTTTTGTATTTCAGTTTCTGAAAATGTTACTTTTTGTCAATCTGCTGGTATTTTGAAATATTACATTAGATTGTCCGTTTTGGGTGAGAGTTTTTCAGAATACGTAAACAGGAAAAACGCGGTTTGTGGTGTTTTATGCACAGCAAATATGCACGTGACGACCTGTCTGAACAGCAGGGCCAATATATCAATATATCGCCTTCCGGTGCACTCGGAAACTGAATGTAAATTGGCCAAGCATGACTAGAGTTCTTTGTGAAGGTTTCTCTTAAAACAGGTTCTATTATTTAAGACATTAGGTACACTGAAAAGCGATTAAAATTCAAACCACAAGCGTTTCCGAGAATGGTGATAACAGTTCAACTGCATGTGGATGCATTCGATATATTCGCTGCGCTGTTGCTTTGAACTTGATTGCTTATTGGTACACAATGTGTCTTATCATTTAGAAAAACCTTCTGTGAGCTGGTTTAAAATCTTTTCAGAAGATTGACGAACACGATGGCTTTCCGAAGAAAAAGAACAAAAGTTTTACAGGCCACGTCAGTCAGCGGAGTTTTATTTTTTATTTATTAATATTTTATTTTTGTTTAAATGCACTACATGCATGTTAGTTAAAACACGTTGAAGCAGCTCATTACAAGTGCAAATATAAAAGTGTACATGTTAATCTGTATGTATCATTTAGAAAAAATAAACAATTAAACACGTTGCGATGACCGATTTAGTTCTTAAGAGCACAAAACTCGATCATCTTCATACAAACGCTTTGATTTAGAAGCAATTTTAGCACCAGAAAAATACACGGACGGCAACTCAATGTATACTCTGCTGTCTCTAGCAGTTTTCTGGCGATATCGGACAGAAAATATTTCGTTACCACCTGGCCAGAAGGCAGAATGCCTAAAATATAGAGAAGAGAATTGGCGCACCCGTAACTCCTACATACTAAGAGGCAGGGAAACTAACTCACCTTACCCGCACGGCGCAAAACACGAAGACGGCCATGAGGATTTCACACTACTGACAATAAATATCAAGAATAGTACCACCATACCATTATGTATTATTTAAGAACGGTTTATAAAATTTACGGTCAGAAAATTAGAGGCTCGTTGTCAAAGAAACGTCCTTTAGTTTTCAATCATCTCGCTCAACAGAAATATTGTCACGGAATGATATATATTTTGTTGTACTGCTACATCAAGTGTGCTTTTTATCTCGAGTTTCTTTTTTGTGGCTAAGATCAATTAAACTTTTTCGCTTGCAACCGATAAGCAATTCAGCTGGAACAGCGTCCTAGCGTGCGAGCAAGTGCAAGCCATCGCTATTTGCTTGTTGTTTAGGCGGTTATACGACCTTATTGATTAGCAATTCCGTTTTCAAAATGTGGGAAGACAAAAGTTTAAACAATAAGCTGACTGTCAGCGCTACTTTATGTTAATGTTGATGGTTTAGAAAAGGCTTAGTTGCCAAACCTTGCTTTCCATTCGAACAGTTTGACTTGTATAGGAGTCAAAACAGGGATAGTGTTTAAAACGCGACAAGTCACGAATCTTTATTGCATTGCAAACAGCACGCTCGACCAGAAGTAAAACGAAAAATGTTCACCTTTACACTTACATTTGATCTCTGGATGCTCAAATATAGACAAAACTGAATATTGTGGAGGCAATTTTATCGAAACCGAGCTGATTATGAATGAAAAATTTCAGCACAGCGTGAAAACTGGCCCTGTTCCCTTTCAATGGAATTTGAAATTATTCAAATATTTGTGCACAGCGGTAACTTGCACGCCTGTGTTTACCCGACGCGATTAAATCTGTCTGTTCAAATTTCTCCTATTTCTTGCAGTTTCTTACCGCTTGTCGATTCATAACAACAAAATAAACGAGAAACTAGACTGTTTATACGAAGTAAAAAACTTTGTGCTGATATTAGTTCGCCGCAAACCACGCTTCGCGCTGCCTGAGTAGAAACACAATTATTTCCATTTTTGGCAAAGGCTGTCTGTATGGTGTTCTCAATTCTTGAGGAGAGACATCATGTTGTGCACTGATCTACATAATAAGGGTGTCCGGCGGTTCATTCTGTTTCATGCAAGCAAAGCCAGCTGAGCCTTTCAATTGACAGCAATGGTTTTTATCCTGGCGCAACGAGATTAGGAAAAAGCGTTCGTTGTGAGTTTTTCCATTCACTCTTGCACGGCGTGAAATCCTGCATGGCAAGTTGCAATTCGGCACTCGCAAACAACGGAGTTTTAAAAACCTGCTAGGCTAAAACTTGAGTACAGAAACGAGTAAGACATTTTTTTTTCAAATATTATGCCACAATCGTGTCATGTTGTTTCAAATCATGGATTAATGCTGCGCTTGGGAGAGAATTTGCAAATCCTTTTATTACGTGCTAATTATTGCAAGGGAATTGGTTTGTTTGGGTTTTAGAACTTGTAGACTTCACACAAACAACATAAAACTTATGAAGAAAACGAAGAACAAGTCTTTCATACAGAAAACATTACTGTTTGCTAGTTCAGTCGGATGAGTTCAATATTTAATCTCAAAGACAAACGGTTGGAAAGCGGTGCCCGTTGATTTGTGGTGAAATTGCGAACAGCATGAAAAGCGAGTAAACGAGAAAAGATGCTGAACGAACAATTAGCGTGCAAACCAGGAGCACGGTTTGCCCGACTCAAGCAGGGAAAACACGCACAAAGAATCGCTTGCTGTGAGGGTTTGAATGTTTCTATATTACTTTCTATTTCTGAGAATTTTCTTCCTACCGCGCGCCGCGAGAGATGAGCTCTACTGCGCATGTTCGCACCACGTGAAAAAATGTTTCCAGTGTGAAAACTGTTGGTACAAAAAAATGCTTATTTTTTAACGACTGTCTTTGGAAACTTTGTTGGTTTGGTTGTGATAGCATCATCGCTAGACGACAGAAATGAAATAAATTTTGAACTGATTACAGTTACCATTTCAACAGCCCTCTTCAGCCGTAGCGATTACCCCGTCGAAGCGAAAAATTGTAAAACATTATGATAACACGTTGAGAGCTTGTGCTATTCCGCTAAACAGCACGCGGAAAGTTTTTGACTTTGCTCGGAAATAAAGGTCACATTTCGGTAATCATTTCAGTGAACCATGGCAAACACAAAATCGATCTATCAAGAAGTTTCACGTATGTCATCAACGCCTGAATCCGCGCGCAAATTAAGGTCACGCATTATTTCAAGTGACACCTTCAATTTTTCAAAGTTTGAAAAATACAAAAGCGTAATTAGTTAGAGTCAACAAGGCAGTGTAAATTATTAGTTACAAGGATTTGGCGACGCATTCACACTGCAAGTTTTATCCTTTGAGAATGTGTTTAGAATTCACGGAATCCAATAACAGGAGAGAGTTAAACGGGCTGAGGAAACAGCGGGACAAAAGTTTAGAAACTGTATGTGGCATGAGATTGGGAGAGCTTTTGTTGCTTCAGGAAAACTAACAGTTGGAAGCGCACAACAAAAAAAGTCAACACTACGTCGCTTTTGTAAATTCAGGCCCCTCTCGCCAATCGCACTCAGCTAAGACAATAGCAATGATGTCCTCTGACGGCCTATTCAATTATGTAAGAGTCCAGCGGTTCTGCCGGGCTGTGATTGGCTGAGAGGAACGTTTTCACAACAGCCTCCAGTGACAATCAGATGGTTACACAGTGCGCTCCAATGAAAACAAAGGGAATAAACGATATTTAATTAGAGTGACAGCTGGCCTAGTGGTCCGCGAATGACGGGAAAGAACACTGGGGGGCTATATACGAAACTGTCACTGGGCTTTAAGAGATGACAACTGTCTATTCAAATCATAATTTCTGGCCGGGCGAAGACTCTGGACGTTGAAACCTCCTCTGCGAAGCTTTCGTCTTCGTCAGTAACTCTACGAGTGTTCAGCTTTTTCGTTTGCGGATAAATAAGGTCAAGTGAAGAGTGCCAGAAGCCAGGAGCAGCCTTGTTTTAAAACCACCTAACTTTGTATTTAAGCTGTCAGAATTCTGATTGATAGGTGAATTGAGTCATTTGGCTTCGAACTATCCACTCTTGGCCTTTGGGATCGGGAGAATTGTAGACACTGTTACGTGTACGGTACGACAAATTTAGCATAGACAAGTATTGGCGATGGAGATGGCCGCGCGTAGTCACGGGCCGCGGGAATGACTGCAGAGCGATGGAAAGTACTCTCCCTGTTTCGGTCGCTGTTTATCCTGACTTTTCTGTGGCCTGAAGGTGCGTGCTATTCTGGGCTACAAATTCCGCCGTCGTTGTAGGAGAAGTGACATGTCTTGGTGTTCCTAAGTATGACGCTCACTGGCACAACTCTTATGTTGTTAATGACACTGTGCATCTTTGGCACAAAAGCGAAACTTGCTTGTCGGGTGCAGACCTGCAGCGCAGCTCATAACAAACGTGTTGGAGAGATTCTGGATCAGCGACGAATTTGTGTTTCTCTGGCAATGTTTAAAGTGTGTGTGTCGAGAGTTAGAAGAGGATGTCTTGGAGACCTCAATTTTCATTCAACTGTAGTTCATATCCCCAGACTTATGCAAGAGTGGAAATGCGGGAATGTATCTGTGCCGAGGAACGAGTCCGATTTTCTCAGTAGGTTCGCGACCAAAACCGTAATAGAACCAACTGAGCCTGTTACTGTGTGTGAGTTTAATGAAGGGGAATTCACGAAATCGCCAGTTACCCGTCACTGCGGCTTATTTGGTGACCCGCACTTGAGAACGTTTAACGAAGAGAAACAAACTTGTGTTGTAAAAGGCGCGTGGCCGCTAATACGGAATCAATTTCTAACTGTAATGGTTTCAAATGTAGAACTTTTGCCGGGCTCTTCCACATCTCAGAGTGTCACAGCGACAAACAAGGTACGTGCGACACGGTTGGCTTTTAGAAATTTGCATTTGCTAACATGAGATCCGAGAATGTGAGCAAACACAAGTGTGTTTGAATAATGTATGTCCGCATGCTGGTAAACTCCATTCGCTTGCATTTCGCTCCCACATCCCGTTGCCAGCTTATTCCATTTTACCACACTTGTCGAGTTCATGTTCGAAAGTTACTTAGTGACTTGATGGTGTTGTTTTCATTGTAACTTTCACAGTTTGCATGCAACTCATTAGTGTATATGTTTCTTAATAAGTGCTACATATTTGATTTCGTTCGCTCGCTTGGCTAGATAATAAATACATGTGCCAGTGTATACACGTATTTAGTTCGGAGGAATCAGCAGATGTGATATCGGCCAAATAAAGTGATCTATCATCACAACTAACCGAAGACATGTTTCTACATTCGTTCGCTGATTGTTTTTTGATCCACAGATTGTTATAATTCTGAGGGAACAGAAGAAGAGTTGTATCGAGCAAAAAATATACAGAGCCGAGAGCGACTCAGTTCCCGCTGTGTTCCTTGATGGAAGTTGGAAGACGGGACCGGCTTCATGTCCTGTGAAAATCGTCGAACTAATCAGAGGTTCATTAATTCACATAGACCTCTGCTACATCAGGACAAAAATTGTCATCAGGAGAGTGGGGAAATATCTGACGTTCCACATGAAAATCCCCGAGGACATTGTCACCAGTGCAAGCCAGGGTTTGTGTGTGGCAGGATGCCCGAGAAGGGAACGCATAGACTATAGAGAAGTACTGAGCTTTACGGAGGCTCAGCTGAAAGCGAGACGTAGCAGACTTTCTAAGCGAGAGGCCACGGCTTTGTGCAATGCCTCTGATGTACAGGGGTTTTACCTAGATTCTTGTGTTTTTGATTTACTATTGACTGGTGATACGAATTTCACAGCGGCCGCCAAATCAGCTATGGAAGATGCATTCGCCTTGGATCCAGAGAAAACTGTGCGGGATTTAAAAGATTACAACTCCACCGTGCTGCTAAATACACAACCGAGAACTACGGCTTCGCACGGAACAAAGTCTAGCGCAAGCAACTTACAAATATCATTTTTATTAACTCTAATAATTCATTTCTTAATTCTTTTTCATTCAATCGCGAGGTAATTCTATCTTCCACAACTGAAACGCGAGTAATTTATATAGGTCTGTATGAACAGTTTCGATTTTTGGAAAATCCTACTTTCAATTTATTCCTCTGGCTAGTAAATTTATTTTGGAGATGACAGTGATTTGTAATTGAAAGAGAAGCAATGCCAAACTGAACATGTTCTCGACAATGTCGATGTATATATCATATCATGCACGGCCGGCAACGTTTGTTTTCATTCGACTGACTGTAAAAATTGTAAGATAGAGAAAGGTTAGAGACATATACAATATATTTCTACATAAATATTTTCATCAAACTTCGAGAATGGTGATTTTACGGAAAGATGCCCAATACTAGCAAATACTGAAATAGCATTTTGTTTGATCGTTCACTTGCAATTTTAAATTTATGAACAATTCCATGAGTCATGAGTGCACCATTGCTTATAAATAAATGACCTCTTTCAATGTGGTTCAACAACTGAAGGATTGTGTCTGTCGTTTTGTCCCTTTCATTTCGTAGAAGATTACCTTGGTTCTCTTTTCAGCGCGCGACTGTGTTTTCAAGTTCTTTTATCCAACCGCAAGTTTTTCTTTATTCAATTAGTAAATCACATTGAAGTTTGGCATGGAAGTGTTTTGAAATCGCTGTTGAATTAATTTTAGTGATAACAAGTTTGATTGCTCTTATCTTACTCGAAATCTGACACTGCCAACCGAGAACTAAGAACTTGTCTTCAACTGGGAGATTTATGAGTATTGAATTTTGTTTAAGAGGCCGCTATAAAAGAATTGAATTCGCCCCGCGTTGCTTGCGCGCAGAGCTCTTTCATAAACTAGCCCAAAATGCCTCCTGCTCAAGCGGCGCTAAAAAGCTATTTATAATCACAAGGCCAAGGCAAATTTGAGTTCCTGGCTCAAAAATATCATAATTGATGAATCTCTGCGAAAAAATAGAGAGGCTTCACATGATTATTCTTGTGACAAAGTGAATTTATTCTATGTCAATGTGGGTATTACGTCAGCGCTCCAGGGGACCTAATGCTGTTTTCCTAAGTACGGCCTTGCTAATTGTGTACCACTATGTAATTACTTTTCTAACTTGTGTCGGCAGAATTTGGGATTTTGAAGCCATTATCTAAGCGGTAATTAGAATGTAGTGTTTTTGCGAAGATTTTTGTTAAGTCGTAGTTTGTGGAGAGATATAAGCAAGCATCAATAGAAGTCTTTTTTCGCGAAATCCCTCCTGTTTGCAGTTCCGGCCAAGAGTGATCTGTTGTGACCCCATGCGGAAAAACCTACACAACAAACACGTGTAAGGATAAACTGAGAAATTTCAAAGGATTCGGCGTTTTATTTACTTAAGTGTGGATGAGTTTGAGCGCATTTCGTAACCGTTTTTTAGGCTCTGTAATTATCTTGTCAGTTCATGTGCGATTCGTACTGTTTCTGCCAATTTGCTTGTATTCAACCGGAGGCGGAGTTTTGATAAAATGATGAAGTACATCTTTTTCAAGCAGCAGTTTGTCCTCGTTTTGTGAAGTGCCATTAGCTTTCATTACATTTTCTGCTCCTTTGCCACTTCAGGAAGTGAACAATCAATTAGCTATTTTTGACACAGCCGCTCTTCGAGCTGAAAAGAGCAGCAAATTTGACAAATCTGTTGAGCACTATTTAGTTGGAGGGTTGGCCTGCTCAAATACCGGCAAATGACACTGTTTAACCTTTCATTATCTGATTCAAAATGAAGCAATTAACTTCGAGATACACACCAGCAAAAGAACTATAGGAATTTGATTTAAAAACCTCCATATTAAATCCGCTTTGATTTTGTTAGATTGCTACTGGCTGCGGATCTGATCTTCGTCTTGATAAATGAGAGATAAACGAATCACTATTCCGCCATCTGGCGGACATAATCTTCCAACAGTTTTCGATTTCCGTATGTTGCAACCCCCAGCTTTTAGCACTGTACAAACATCAAAGCTATGAAATGCAAAATCATGTAAAATAGTTGTTCGGCTTAATTACGATAAGTTTTATTGTTTGCGAGGTTAATTTGCTATTAGTGAAAGAAAACAAACACTTGCTACGTTCACTCAACAATTGGGCTTTTTTATCGCTCAATTTGGAGTGTTTCTTTTGCAAAGCGCACAATTTGTAATCCATAGACAGCCGCGAATGTCCTCAAGAAAGCAGAGTTTCTTTTTCAGTCTTTGTTTAAAACATACAAGCATATGTTCACATCTAACACAACCGTGCGTTTTAATTTGGGGGGAGCGGAAAGTCTCATGCGTACGTGAAAAAGTAGGACCTCATCGGTAGAACAACGAGACAAATTCGTTAATACCACCGGAGATTGTTCAGTAACAGTTAGGCAAAGTAGTATTCAGTCATTATTCAGCCAAACCATCGTATTCCCTTTTTAAGCTTAATTTCTGCGACCAGACTTTTACCTCCCTGAAGGTTTCTTTCCAAATGAGAATGAAGATCAATCAGTGACCCAGCAACATATCATTATGTCAACCTTTTCAGCCGCCAGACAAAGGCCAGAGACTTAAATGCGTGAAGGTGATTACGGTCGGAACCAGTGGCGTAAAATAGATTTCTTTAAATTTGAAAAATTTTGAGAGTTGTGATTATATAAGGGCACTTGAAAAGCATCTGGCGGCATACGCGAGTTGGTCATATTATAAGATTGTTTGTCAAACTCTTATTGATTTTTTAAAAATAACAACACTTGAAGAGTAGATAGACTATTTCATGTGTCTTTAATTTGATTGTGATGAATGAGAGAATAATTAGAGACACTGATTTCTTCAATAGATTGATCAAATTCCATCTAATTGATACGTAAGACGTCGAGACCCAAATTTCAGGGCAACTGAACTTTTGCTTCTTTCGCTTTGCAAACCAAACGTCTTAGGAATGGCAGTTAGCTTATTTAACAAGTTTCTGCAATGTTTAATCGTCGCAAAATCTGCAGGGAGTGCTTTAACGGCTAGCGGGACTAGCTTCTTTAGGCCATTTGTTTGTCGGTAATTTAGCCTCCCGCGGGTGCTCTTCAAGCTCTATACCCCGGGTGTCAAGACTCGGTCAAAAAACACCGCAATGCAAGGAAACTGGGGACTACCCTGCGAACAGGGTTCTCTCAACGGGGTAGGAAAATAAGAGCGGGTTGAAAAAGAAAAAGCGCTTTTAAATCGCGAAATTGCGTTTGCTTTTCGGGAAAGCCCATAGACCTTATCCTTTTTAAGACCAAGTTACGCAAATCTTAGTCCAAATTATGTAAACGCGGTTTTACCAAGGCCTAAAGTAAACTAAATTGACCCCCATCAATTTCAGGCCAGCTTTTGGCAAACTGACTAAATCGAATGAACGTGGCGGCATTAAGCACATGCCACAGCTTCGTCCAAAAGGCAATAACGATACCCAACGTCAGAAGAAAATGTCAAAATCTACATCTAAAATACAAACCAAAGTGGCGTGAAGATCATACATGCAGCCGCGCAAACCTTTATCTGTAAAAGCTAATGTAATAGAATAGAGAACATTTCCTTCCCCCACCCTCCCCCTCTGTTTCAGAACTCGGGTAGGGGCGTGGCTGTCAGTTGAGCTTATAACTCGGGTTTTAGCAGCTTTCTGAATTATTAGTCTAAATGTAACTGAATATGCTTCATTGTTACACTTGCAGTGGGTATTTGTCGTTGTGTGGTAAGCCGTTGTCTCGCTCGTAACTCGCTAAAGGTCGTGGCTTCGAACCCCGGTTTGACCACTATGTTGTGTACTGTACTTGAGCAGGGCACTTGACTCAACTTGCTCCAGTCGACTCAGCTGTATATTCCGCTGGGGGCTAACCTGATATTGATCAGTGTCCTGTCCAGGGGGAGTCACATGCAGACTCTCATCCGCTTAACACAACGGAAATCAGAGATAAGCGCAGGTCGTATTAACCACTTGGCTCGGGAAGGATTTAACTGCAGTATTCAGAGATACTTTTTCATCTGTTTTGAAAAGAAGTGGAATATCCTTGGTTAGAGTATTTTTAGAAGTTCGTTCTGCTCATTAACACCTTTCACCGACATGTTGACAGTAATTAGAGATAAGGCGACAGCTATGAAGAGAAGTCAATGATCGAAACGGTTAAGTTATACAGGAAAGAATTCAAGAAATCAACAACATGTTGATCTATTGACTGTAGTTCAGTGATGGTCGACTCTTAAACCTGACAATAAAACTCTTCAGAGAAATCCTGTCTCTATAAAACGCTGTAATCGCATATCGCTTCAGTTTTGTCTGACATTTGTCACCATAAACATTACTAACAAGCGAGTGGTGAAAGGAATGTCAGTTTGGTTTTTACGTAACTTGCTAGTATTACCCCACCCCGAGAACATAACATTTCCGGTTTCACTGGTGTGTTTGACAGGTTGCTGCAAAATTGGAAAAGTTTTGGCAGTAATGGATCCTATGTTCACTCAGTACCATATCAGATTATTACCATCAGTAATTACTGATTTATAAATCAACGAAATTACCCGATCCGAGCTGTGACAATGTCCAGCAATTTCTAATAGCTTCAACCAGCTTTAGAATATATAATGGCTGCAAAGCTCCAAATATCATACAATTTTATGATCGATGAAATGTGTTTTAAAAAGGGTTACTTTTATTCAGTTGCAAGAGCCTAACATCGAACACAGATAGCATTGAAGAAAAAGTGTTCTTTGTGGTAAAATTGGGTCTACATTTTGACATTTCGGTCCGAAGGCGAAATGGGATATAAATTTTGCCCATTTTGGTCGTAAATTTTGTATGAAATTTGACATTTTGGTCCGAAACTTGGGTATAAATTTTGCCGTCTTGGTCCTAAATTAGATATAAATTTTACATTTTGGTTTGAAATTGGGTATAAATTTTGATATTTTGGTCGTAAACTTGGTCTGTTTGCTTGATATCTATGACCTGGAGAAGTATTGTGAACTTACTTGGAATAACATCGGCCAAACAATGAATGCGAAACTTGATCGATTGCATGCAAGAAAGGCCAGCCAAAATTAGCAATGCATCCACCACGAGAAAACGTTTTTAACATGAGCCCTGGCTCGGGAATAAGGGCAACCTTCCCCACGTTATCGACGTAAACTGAATTAGTGTATTGTATTGCATTGTATTGTATTGTATTGTATTGTATTGTATTGTATTGTA
>JAOBRH010399722.1:0-11273 GCA_027575125.1 Umimayanthus parasiticus | reverse complement strand
TCATGTGTTTATATTTTTCTTTTTTTGTAGTTTATTTTTTTTCTATTAATGACTGATCTGCCTCAATTGGCTTAGCTATTTGCGGATCAGTCCTAAAAAACAAATGCAAACTTTACTTGTATAATTAAGATGATTGAAATGATTGAAATTTTGATCCTGCTTACTTCAGCAACAACAACAGCTTCCTTATTGTACCTCCCTATTAACCCTAGAAAGCATGAAGAAAAAAAGGTTACACGGAGGCATGAGTGGGGAAGAGGTCAATCCCCCCCCCCCCTATTTTCAAAAGTATTCAACCATTTGGCATGAAATTTGTAGTCCAGTATACTTGCAATTAAGTATAGTCACGTGGCACATAATTGGTTTCCATGGCAACCACAGCAACATAATGGCGTCACTAGTGGCCGCCATCTTGCATTTTTTTCATATTCAAATTTAAACGCTGAAAATAGTGAGAAAACAACATTTAGCGATTGGAATCTACAAAATTTTAAGATCCATTGTAAAATTATCAGTATTTAGGTGAAAATAGTCCCTTTTTCATTTTCGTAGTCAACACACAAGTTGCGTGACTTATTATGATGACGTCATCAATCGTGACGTCACTTAATTAGAGTTAAAAGATGTCTTAACAAACAAAGAACAGTTGTGTCAAAGCTTTTTGTAATCGACCAAGGAACAAAAATTGAAAGCCAAACAAATCGAGGGGGGGTTAAAATGACCCCCCTCCCCCCTCATGCCCCTTGGGGTTAAGGACTGGAATTCACTACTCAGTCTCGATATAAGAAATAACACGTCTATCGCCAACTTTACGTCACAACAACTGAACCTTATGATGGGAGCTAGGCCATGCATGTTTATATTTCTTTGTTTACTTGAATATATGTTTTGTTAATGTAACTTTATTTTGGGACTTGTAATTTTGAGCTACATTTATTGCATTTTTGTCTAATGTAGTTATGCTTTTACGACCCCTCTGAAAATCATTTTAGTGAATAGCGCTTCCAAAATAACAACAATAATTTTACATTTTATTGGAGATAAGAATAAATTAATTGTCAAAAGATACAAAAAGCTGAAAATGCTTGGAAGTTGGTTAATAGCAGAACGCACCAGCTACCATAGAATGTTGCTAAATTGCTCCCAATACTGATACAAAACAGTGTTGTATATCTATTTTCATTTTAAACCAAACATAGTAAAATGTGAAGGCAGATAAAGAGAAAATGAGGGATTGAAAGAGATACAAAGTGCTTTGGCTTTAATGTGTGAATTCCACTTTAACGTGTTATTAGAACAAAAAAATAGAAAATAGCATCGTTAGGAGGAAAAACATACCTTAGTAGTGTTCCGCCATTGTCATTGAAATTGCGATCAACCGCTGACTTTTACAAGAGAAAAAGTAAACTTCTCTAGTTGCTATAAGTTACGCTTAAAAGATATATTCGAAGACCTACATTGGATGTATTCCCCTATTATCTATTATCTATTATCTGAATACGATTGGTAATAAAAGTAGTATGTTTTATTGTCACTTACCTGAATTTCCCTGCTTGCTGATAATCTGGTTTACAGATTTTCTTGCTATTATATTGCTATGTACAATATCATTACCGTCTTCCAGTTGCCTTCAACTCGTTTCTCAATAAGTGTAAGGAGATTGTATTTTGTTTTGTTTGACATTAAATGTTCCCGGGGGGATATTCCCATATATAGTTTGGGTGGGAATGTGCTGCTGTGTTCGCGAATGTCCTACCCTTTACTAGACCAAAATTTGCAAACTGTTTGACCCTCTACCAAACCAAAAATGCTCAATTGTTCTTGATTTCAGTCTTTTGTGAGCGATTCCGTTAAACGGGACCCTATACTTGACCAAATGGCTTGAAAACCATACCCTTTACCAGACCAAATGGCTTGAAAACCATACCCTCTCGGGCGGCACATACTCGTATAGCCAATTAATATATGGGAGAACCCCCCCCCCCGGGTAAATGTTACTACTTATGATATAACATCTATCTCTATACATATTACCTCAAAGTTCCAGTATATATTTATTCACACCGCCATCTTGGAAGAAGTTGTGTTTGGCAATACAGAGATAGCAGTCCAAGATTTGCGATTTGCAGTGAGAAATCTGAGCAAAGAAGATCCAGCATCAGGCAAAACGCAATTGGAAGAGCAATTTCAGGTACATAATTGTAGATAGATTGTAAACTTGTTTCATAAAATGTTATTTATGGAGCACAAATACTTGAAACTGCAATAAAATAGTTCAGCAATAATTTATCACAAAAACTAGTGAGCGTTAATTTTCACATGCCTGGTGTTAGTAATCGCAACAAACATAGCTGTGATTTTCTTGCTTCCAAGACCAAATCAGTAGTTTCCTTTAATAGGTAACGAAAAAGAAGTTACAATTAATTAATCTAGAAATGATTAACATGATATCTAAGATGTGCTTGAAGTGTCATGCTGGATTATTATAGAACCCAATGCTCCCCGGTTCAACGACAACCTATTTAACTTCCAAAAACAGAAAAAAGACGCAAGGAGAAGAAATATCTGAACACTGGATTTATATAAATACTCCAAATTTTCAAAAAAGCTTAATATACAAAGAATAAATAGTCTCTCGTTCATTCACTGCCACACCAGAAAGTATATTTATTCCATGCCCAAATGTCTTGAAATAAAGCAGGTATGTTGTTTTTCCTTATAACAGCTACTTGAAGGAGTATTTCCAGATGACAGAAAGCCCGCTAAAGTCTCCGTTGTTCCTGGACGTGCATCTAAGAACAGATCACAGGAAGTTGTTCCTTGTAAGTAGCTATACTTTATCTATTTGCAATTACCATCCATCGTTCATGATGGCTTGTTGGGCCAGCAGTCTGTTCTAGTTAAGCTGAAAACAAATAGATTGCTGACTGAAGATACACAGTGTTTGAAACTGGCCGGGGAGTAAGTATCTGTAAAAGAAACGGGAGACAGACTGTGAGTGCTCATTCAAAACGAAAACGATTCTATATTGATTTTAACCTTCTCTTTTTGACTGACATTGTTCCCCCTTCCCTTCTACAAGTACGGTTTGACATGAAACCCTCCTTAACTCCTTAATTGAGATACTTTAATATCGATTGAAATGAAACTTGGTACTCTATCTCAGTTAATAAAGCTGCCTCCTTCAATTATTTTAAAATCAACCAACGGTTCAATTAATTAGCTCCAACCTTGGATAAATTTTCATATTAATGTATGCAGCTACCTTGTAACTGATTTTGATGGCGAAAAATTACTTTAAAATCCAAATTTAAATGATTAAAAATGATTAAAAACCAAATGAAACTATTATAGTGTGATAGGCAAGGCGTCCTTCCTTCAGTCTATATAGTTAGGTCAATACATATCGATAACTTCTATTTTTCAAAGAAAAAAAAGTTTTGCATCTTTGTGGGTCGAAGTTGCTATATCTGGCACAGCTCGCTCTTAACTCTTTTGACTATAGGAGGACACGGGTTACCAGAGAATGAAAAGATCCTGGGATACCCGTAGCAATTCAATTTAAACTATGGAAAAATGTATTAATTTTGCTGCCACCCCACCTCTTTCCGGAGGAGGGGGTATTGTAATTTTCTCCCCGTAGCTTCTGCTATCGTCCTCTGGACAAAAGCTTTTACCACAATTTTGCAGAACTTGTCGTTAAAGGCAGGTAAATTTAAATCCCCTACCCCCTTCCCGAAAGAGAGGCTTAATATCACATAATATAACTCTACAAATGCAAACTACGTTAAAGAATTTTTTCAAAAATACATTTTGCTTTAATTATTTCTCAAACCAGCAATATTTCGTCCAACTGCTGAAGAAACACGAAACTCGTTAATGCATTCTGACACCTTGGTATTGGAGACCTTTAGATGTAGACTTGACTACATGTACGAGTTTGACGACCAGTATGACTTCTTAACTTTAGGATTTGTAATGTTGACTAAAAGATAATCAGCAATTCTCGTAGTAAACAGGAGGACAGTAACAAAACCTCTATTACTGTGACATACAACAATTAAGCAGTAGGTATAACGTCATTTATCAATTATTTATTTATGCAGACGAGCGCAATCGTGTAGTGCTTAGCAACATCAGCCTGGGCGAAGACACAACATACATCAACGCCAGCTTCATAGGGGTACGTCTTAACTCACTGTTACTTAGCTAAAATTGTTGTAAAATCAAGAGTAATAAGACAGTGGAGTCCTAAAAGGATATAAATCTCAAATGGTTGTATACAGGAATTTACAACATTGTCTAACATATCTATTGGAATAGGTCTCCTATTCTTCAAATATTGCAGTTTATATAATTAGGTTTCACCTTAGGAAAGTAGCAGTGACATTTCCAGCGGTTGTATGTGACCCCGGCTTAGTTTAAGTTCAAGATGGGCAGAGAAATGAAGTGACATTTCCTTATTTAAACAAAAAGATCTTTTCTTTGGTTTATCCCAAAGCTTTCAAACACAAGAGATTAATCAAGTTTTAGAGGCATATAATTGAAAATGTTTACAGTTTTGCAACCAATTATCGTTGAGTGAGCCATTTTTTGTCACCCTAATCAAGAGTGCACATCAGTGTCGGCAATTTGACATCAGCGGCGCGTGTGGAAGGAATGAAAATGCATATTGTTTTAATTTTCAATTAACTTTGATTATAACTTACATGCTATTCGAATTATCATGTATCTACAGACCTAACCATTCACTAATAGACCATCTAACCAGATATTACGACAGGTACCACTAAGACATATGACGAAAAAGCTTCTTGTGTTGCAGCTGGTAAGCTCCTGAACAATCATTATAGTTTGTCCAATTTTAAATCGAGAGTGAAAGCACATCTTTTTTGCAAGTTAAAGATAATATCTGTTTATGTATTTATATAAAACTGATTGTGATCAAAGTTCCACTATAATATGTAACACAGTCCTAACTACTTCATTGTAAGCGCCCTAACATACACTCTGTATAAATAGTGTTTCTAATACGGCTTTATTAGTACTATTATGCCATACAGCCTAGAGGAGTCACTAAAGGCTTAAAGCTAAGTAAAGCTTATTAATTCTAGTTATTTCAAAAAAGGCCATATTTTTTAAAGGATTCCCAAAGCAAGAAGGCTTTTATCGCCACCCAAGCACCAATGGCCAACACAGTAAACGATTTCTGGAGGATGATCTGGGAACGTAATGTGAGAACCATTGTGATGCTGGCAAAACTCAACGAAACACACAGAGAGGTAACATGGGTGGGATTTATCGCGTGCAGATGGCAGTTGTAAAAATCACTTTTAAAGTTAAATTGCTACCACGTGGCTTAATAATATATGAATGTGTTGACGTGGACGTGGTACCGGTTTCAGTTGTTTGGACTTTTAGAAGTAGGTTACCTTTTGACGAAATTACAGCGATGGTATTTGTTTTCAACGGAGGATCAAAACTAGTATTCATTCAAATACCTTAATACGAGCGATATTAAAAATGTTTCTAATAGCTTTAACTAGCTATTATCCATGGTGTATCTACTATTTGTGCCACCGTCATTGCAATAACTGAATCCTCCAATCTTCTAAGGCTGTTAGATAAATGAATAATCAAAATACTGAAATAGAAAAGGACAAAATCTAAATTGGAAATTGTTTCCTGGAGTTAAAACTATAACATGTATAAAAAGATAATTTTAAGAAAGAAAATTGCTGTAGCTTGTTTTTGAATTAAAAAATCAAGTTAAAAATAATCTTGCACTTATTTGTATAAGCAAATCGGTTTTTGTAATTTAATTTTCATTTTTGATTCGAAAGCAGTTGGGGGCAGCCACCGCAAAATCTAATGGGCCGTTATTAGATATCTACCGACAGAAGATGAACTATCAGTTGATACCTATGATATAAATTGTGCTTGAGATAAAATCAGTCCTACCAAACAATTGTAAAAGTCCATGGTACCCTTTGATTTAGCCAAAGTAATTAAGAAACTATTATTTGCATGGCATTCGTAACGCAGAGTATAAGAATTATGAAAAATTGGAGAGTGTATTAGGAAAATAGGATTAGCATGGCAATGGAGTTTAGCAAATGTTTACGAAACATAAACCAAAAGATTCCCCATAGAATTTTAGGAAAAGTCATGAAATTTCAGCCTCTAACATAAAACTGTTTTCGAGTTATGCACAAAGTGTTAAGCCGGATTGTTGAAGTTTTCCTTCCCTTCTTTTGTAGTCGTGCCCATGTTTTTTTTTTTCAACTTAATCTCACTAGTCTAGGATCAGTCGTTACTGGCCAAAAGATGGAGCATCCGTTTATGGCAGTTTTACCGTCCGTGCCAAGGAAGAGATCAAGCACAGTGGATACTTTGAACGTGAGCTTGACATAACAGACAGCGAGGTAAGAAACTAAGAAAATATCTTCCCCGACGAATGACTAATGCTCGAAAAGTCAGTTATACACCAAACCTCACGGGCGAAAAACATACCATATCAACCTTTAATTTGTTGATCAGACCCAATTAAGTAATAGTTGTCTGGTTACCAGTTGCAACACTTGGAAGACTTTCATTGAATGGTCAATTATTTCAAAACACTGCATCTGCGACTTAGATACATGCATGTGTAAGATATGATATCCCAGCTTTTTGTGAGATAATATTCAAAATAATCCTGATATGTTAACCCTTTAAACTTCGAAGGAAAAACAGTAACACAAACGCTTGAGGAGGGGGTCAATCAGACACCCCCCGTCTACTTTCAACACAATTCATCCGATTGGCACAATATTTGGTACATATGATGAGCTTCCTTTTTATTTTCAATTAAGCAAAACCACACGGTGTTTAATTGGTTTCCATGGTAACCGAAGTTACATAAATGACGTAACAAGTGGCCGTCATCTTAGATCTTCAAATTTTCAGATTTTGTTCAAATTGAAGTTATAGTCTGTGTTCAAAATGACAAGAAAACAGCATTTAGCACTTGAAATCTACAAAATAGTTCAAATACATTGCAAAGTTGTCGGTATTTAGCCATTTTTTAGCGAAAAGTTTAAATTTCGCCGTCAACACACAAATTACGTGATTTATTTGATGACGTCATCAGCCGTGAAGTCAAACGTTCAAACAGATTATTCTATTTATCAGTCATTTATTTAGTTGTTACTCATCTGAAAATTGTTTAAAACTAATTTTTGTAATTTATTCTTCAACCCCTAAATATTATGTTTTATCGCAAACATTTTTTTGCTTTTTACTATTAATTTACACTTTTCAGTAGTAGTTTTATAAGTTATACTTAAGATAAAATTAAAGAACTGAATATCGAAAATGTTTGCTGTCGTTTTTAAAGAATAAAAAATTGATCTTAAGCAAAACTTATCAATTTTTACTATACCCAATATTGTAGTTTTATTACACAATATGATTTTATTGATAGGAGGTCCACGAGTTTCGCTGTCGTATGTTTTTACCTCCATTAAATAAAGTTGACTGACTGATTGATTGAATTGAATGATTGATTGATTGATTGATTGATTGACTGATTGATGGAGATATTGAGTAATTGCATGGCCGATTGATTGTTTGACTGACTGACTGACTGACTAACTAACTGATTAATTGATTGATTGAGTGAGCGAGTTAGTGATTGATTGATTGATTGATTGATTGTGTGAGTGAGTGGGTGTGTGTCTGCGTGCGTACGTGCGTTTGTACATGCGTGATTGATTAACTGATTGATTACTTGATTGATTATATATTTAGTGGCTTAAATGTGGTAAGTTAATGTGCTCTAATAAATATCCCAAATAATACCTTCTGAGCGATGGTCAAAGAAAGAAAACGGGCCCACACGAAGAAAGAGAAAAAATCTGTGATTGATTGATTGGTTGATTGATTGATTGATTGATTGATTGATGGTATTTTCAGACAGGTGATATCAGGAGAATTCGCCATTTTCACTTCTATCGTTGGCCGTCATCAAAAAGTCCATCAGATTGTGAAATGGTGCTGGATTTGATCCGCTGCGTTCAAACAGCGCAACAAGAGACAGGACGACGTCCCATTGTTGTACACTGCAGGTGAGCCGGCGCAGTTAGAATAACACCTTCTGTTGCAGGTTTTTTGGAGGGATTCCTTTCCGTGAGCAATGGTGACCGAGTTCCTGCGATATCCAATATGGACTTGTAATTTTATTGGAACTATATTTTGAACTAAAAATAAGTAAATCCTTTCCATAACCAAGTGGCACGTACGGCCGGCATTCATTTCCGGTTTCCCTAGTGTTAAGCTAATGAGAGTCTGTGAATCCCCCTAGAAGAGATACAACCTCGAAAACTTGACTCTCATGTATTCAACTGAGTCGACTGGAAAAAGTGTCTTTCTCAAGGAATCACGGTGGTTGAGCTTCGGGTGGAGGTGTCTCATCACAATAACAACAACTGACAGGAGCTCAGTCTTCTGTAGGCTTTATCGCCTTAAGTCTTGGTTTATATATTTAAATATTCGTACGGTTGTAAGACTATATCAAATATCTAGAATTTCATTGAATATCAAACGCCATAATGTTACTCTATCACAAGATGTTACGTCTATGAACACAAGCATTCCTATGACATTATTGCTCAAATCTGACAAAAGGAAATAGGTAAGGGTGACAATCCCCCTAAAATATCAAATTTTCATTTTCTTCAAACATTGCTGTCAGAAATGTGTGGTTTTGCTTAACTTACTATTTGGAGCTGAAGTTCTCAATACAAAACACAAGAAGTGCACTTCACAAAATAATAACTTCACAAACATGTGTAAAAGATATTGTAGAACAAATAAAAAATACATAAACACTTACCTTATCTATACTCTCTACAGTGACGGTGCGGGTCGTACGGGTTCATTCTGCTGTCTCTACACGACTCTCGAGAGGCTGAAAGCTGAGGGAGTTGTGGACATCTTTATTACCGCACGGCTACTGAGAACACAGCGGCCAGGGATGATAGCCACGCTGGTACGGTCGTTAAATTCATCTTATTAAACAGTTTAGTTTGTAGTACGAGTGGATATTTTAATTGTAACGTGGTGTGCATTATTGTAACGATACCAAATGGCGAGCCAAACCCAAAGGATGAATAAAGTTTCACAAATACTACACAATAAATTATCTAATAAGATATTTTTATCTAATTTTTTCTCTAAGTAAAATACCTGCTTTGAAACTGTTAAAAATTTGATTGTAAAATCCGCCAAAGATCTTGGCTCAAACAGCACCCATACAACTTGTTTGCTGCCATTTAAAGTACCTATATATTCGTTCATTTTAGCTTTGCAAAGAAACTTTTGTTCAAGTTTTCAAATTCAAGCAGTCATACATTTGAATTTTTACACATGTATTTTTTTAAAGTTGTGATCTTATAAAGAAGAAAGAATCAAAAGAAGAAAACAATGCTAACTAAGTAAGGGTAATGATGGTATTTATTGAAAATGAAATGAAATGTAACTATTTTTTATCTCTTGTATATTATAGGATCAATATCGTTTCTGCTATGAAGCGGTAATCGCCTACCTGGACTCATTTGACCAGTACAGTAATTTTGAAGTGAACAGCTCTGAAGCATAAGAAAACACAACCAAAGGATGACCTACTTAGCAAGGATACACTAGTCATTAAATAGATATTAATAGTAGTTTAAACTGACTGAAGCTTCCGTAACATGTCTGTTTGTAGTTTTTCTTTCAGTGTGATCTGAAGTACGTGGTTGTTGATAGAAAGCGAACCATGTTGCACTGCTACTGTAAATAGAATTGTCGATAAATGAACATGAACAGACACTGTCACAATCGATAAATGGAAAAACTCATTTTGAGCAGTTAACCCTATCCGACCGGGCTTTTTTGTGGTGCTGGGCCCGGGAGGGGGGGGGAAAGAGTGCCCGCGGCCCATAAATCTAAAACTTTGAATGGTATTGGAATGAAATTTGGTAGGATAGTAGAGAATCATAAACTTATTAATTTGGTGTAATTTAATTGGCAAATGACATCATCATTACGTCATAATGACGTCATAACCGTCGAAATTTTAGATTTTTACGAAATATTGCCGATAAAAATTACAAAAGTTTAGAGACGTTTGACTTTGAAAAATGATACAAATTGCAAAGAAAACTTTATTTTTAATACCAATAATAGTATTTTAAAGAATTTGTGTTGTAAATGGCTTGTTTCTCCAGTCAAAGTTTAATGTTCAAACCTCACGCTACCTCTTAAACTTTAACGGTATTTTTTACTCAAATCCCTTGGATTCAAGAAAATTAGTGTTACTGAATCCGTTTTAGTTCTGTTTCTAACGTTTAAAACGCACATCGACTAGAAAAAGCTTTTAATTTTGACACAGTCAGTTCAAAGTACTTGGCATCTTGGATTTCATAAAAGGTATTGCTTAATACCTATGACGTCACAGATCACGTACAAAGTTGATTAATTAAAAGAAAATGTCGATATCTTGATTTTGAGACAAACAATATACAATAGTTATGAAGAAATCGTTAGTTAAAAGAAAAAATATAAAAAAAACCAAAATTTACGGAACAAGGCCTCGAAAATTGGGTTACCGTGGCAATAAGTTATACCCTTAACAATATTTTTCTACGGAATCTTGTTCTCCAACAAATCTTAGTAAAAGTGGCAAAGTTTTGTGGGTATTGCTTAAATAGCAAGGAAATTCTCGAGGGTTAAAATCAGCGCGAGCACTTTCCGCCGCCTCCCCACTGGGGCCGGATAAGGTTAGGTGTCGTGCTTCCCATTACTGTAGAAAGTGTTTTACTAATCAGTTTTGAAGTTAAGAAGAAAACAACATCAGTTTTTGAAAGCCTGTTTAGAAGAGACACGCAAACACAGACGTATAGGCCAGAGCAAGAAGAAAAACTGGACGCAGACACGAATACAAATCAAAGGAAGTTTTCCTTGTTCTCATGTTTCTGCGTCAATTCCACCTACACTCCTTTACCCTCAATTTTCTATCTGGTACATGTAGTTAAACAATAGTGTTGGTCATAGGTCATGAATGAATGAATGAATGAATGAATGAATGAATGCATGAATGATTGATCGAATGAATGAATGCATGCATGAATGATTGATTGAATGAATGAATGAATGCATGCATGAATGATTGATTGAATGAATGAATGAATGAATGAATGAATGAATGAATGAAAGAAAACCGGAACAAAGTACTGCTCCATGCACAGAAA
>JAOBRH010399500.1:0-11277 GCA_027575125.1 Umimayanthus parasiticus | reverse complement strand
TCTTCTTCTTCTTCTTCTTCTTCTTCTTCTTCTTCTTCTTCTTCTTCTTCTTCTTCTTCTTCTTTTTCTTCTTCTTCCTGTTTGTCTTCTTCTTCATCTTCTTCTTCTTCTTTTTCTTCTTCTTCCTGTTTGTCTTCTTCTTCTTCTTCTTCTTCTTTTTCTTCGTCTTCTTGTTTGTGTTCTTGTTCTTGTTCTTCTTTTCCTCTTTAAAAGGCCCGCAATACTTAGGCAGAAACTTGCGCTAACTTGCAAATTATTCATCTTTTAGATTTAGCTTAACGTATTATTCCTGTCCGTATCCTTATTTTCCCTTTTTCTAAGGGAAAATGAAGGCAAAGACTGAAGCAAGAATCCAACTTTTCCCCCAATTTTTCCCATTAACTTTTCTTATCTTGTGGCAAACTTGCGGTTGTGTTTCTGCCCAAGAGTTGTTGTCATAAAAACATGTTCAGTAACTGACTCTTACTACTGTGCGTGGAACTCTTGAGTAACAGATTTTAAAAGATTTCAATTATGTTTTAGCTCAGTTTTTGTCCATTTTATTCTATTTTATGCTTTACACCATCGTATCGTGCGCTTTTTTAAAAAGTGGAATAGCCCAGTTATATTTATCTCTACATGCATGGTATTTTTTTCTAGGCAAACAGAAGTGCAAATCTTACACTCTTCACACTGACCCCGCGAGCAAGTTGCGTTTCCTTCCTGAACTCCGCCACCTTTAAACTCTCCCTCACCCTAGTCCTGTCAGTGGTGTTGATTCTCTCGCTCCTTGGAAACTCTCTGGTTATCGCTGTTCTCGGTAGAAACCGCAGGCTGCGAACAATCATCAATTACTTCATTCTTAACATGGCAGTTTCAGATGTGCTTATGCCGCTGTTTGCTCTGCCAATACGAATCAAGGACATTTATCTGCCATATGGCCAGTGGTTGGTGAACGGAATAGCCGCCTCAATCACTTGCAAGTTCATGCCATTTGCCGAAGAGACATCGACAATCGTCTCAGTGTTAACACTGGAATTCATCGCTGTGGAGAGATTTTTCAGTATCGTCTTCCCAATGAAGAGACAGCCAATTAACAGCAAGAAAAAGTGCTTTATCCTCATTGGTCTTACTTGGACAATCGGTGTTCTGTATTCGTCAATTCACTTCTACAAGTACAAAGTTTTTTTTCGCCGCAGATGGGACACTGTATTGTCTTTCTAGTTGGGCACCGGCGTTCAACAATGCAGACGCAATCAAATCCAATTTCCAATATTCTTTGTGTGCTTTACGATGCTGCTCGGCCATAATCTTCTCTCTTAACTGTCAAAAGGAACCTTTTCACTTGGCAGTAGACGAAATACAGCGGAGAACAAAGAAATACAAGCGCGCAAAGTACATGTTGGTCACAGTGGTGGTGGTGCTCCTAGTCTCCTGGACCCCGCTGAACCTGTACGCGTTCTTGTACGCGTATGTGTGGAGGTCAACCCCCTCGTGCCAGCTGTGGCCTGTAGTTTACAGTCTCAACTACTTGGTGTATTTATATCCGGCCATAAACCCCTTACTCTACTTTATTTTCAACGAGAACTTCAGAAAAGGATTCCAGGAACTGTCGTGTTCCCTTACACGACGTAGATCACACCTTGAGAAACAGAAGCCTGTAGCGGCAACCATCAAAACTACCTTCAGCTTTGGCGCGGAAACCAGATCGTCCAACGCAGTGGTGTTTCTGTCAATGCGATCTCTCAATACGGAGCCAAGTAGTTTATGGACCCTAGAATGGCATATGGGGGGAGGGGGGGGGGTCAAATTGACCCCCTCTCGATTTTTTCAACATAGTCAGTTACAGACTTTCAATATTTTCCCGTGCGCTTTCTAATACAGTTGACTCCCGATAACTCGAACCCTCGCTAATGGAAGTCAACCGTACACGCAAAATTCAAGTCAAGCGAATGAATTGTAGATAAAGTAGAGGTGAAGGGTGCAATTGACCCCGTCCCCCGTGCTTTCGTGTAACATTGTTATTGTCATGCCTTCCCGGGTAAAGGGGTCTTCAGTTTACTGTACATGTCGACTTACCCTTCGTGGCTGAATAGTGTCGCTAACTGTTGCTACATTTGCTGTTTACAGCATGCTTCAGCATTGACAAAGATTCGTTAATTATCGATGTTTTTGTTTTGTTTTGTTACCATGGCCCTAACACTCTCACAAAATGCAAACACGCTACCAGTGTAATCGGCTTGCTACGGGAAGTTGAGAAAAACATGTTATATACACCTGTTTTATACCTTGTAATGTGCAGGTGAATATATCCTTATATTGTATGAAACATAGCGCAATATAAATAATACATTATTATTATTGTTCATGTATTTTGATCAAAATATTGCTGTATCTCAAAATTCAGTTAAATATAAAGCATTTGAAAATGCAAGGAAAACAACAACAATAATAATAATGATCATAATAATAATAACAATAATAATAATGATCATAATAATAATAATAACAATAATAATAATAATAACTATTGTTATGATGCATTTTGCAAAACCTTAAATGATGCGTTAATAAACAACAATGAATATAACTGCTCTTGAAATTAGTTAAAATATATGAACAGATTTAAAATTGGCCGTGGATCCAGCTATCTAACTTTTAACTGGCAATAAGTTTGCAATGTAACAACTGGCTTGTAAGAACGCAGAAAGCAATGGCCCCACACATAATTCAGAGCCAGCTCGATACTTATACAGCACAAGTCCAACGTATCCAATTGGAGTGTCGTTTACACAGCATAAAACGTTTTTCTAGTGCAAAATCATGAAAGGCTATTCATTAAGTAAAACATCCACTGCTCAACGAGCAAGTCAGTTGTTACATTGCCACTTATTCCCAACAGGAATAACTTGTGTAAGAACTTAACACGCTTGACGCCAACGTTTCCGTCATGATGATTTTTATGTCGAAAACCTTTAGCTTTTAACATTGTACAATATTTCTATCACAATTTTAGCCTTTTATTAGAATTCTGTCAATTTTAGCGATTATTAGTAAAGGCCTGGCTAAACTAGAACACATGTAGCGCGCAACATTGTCACCTGCTACATGAATCCTGAATGTTTCTCAGTTTAGCCACCTCGGAAATATTGTAGCGCGTGACAAAACTTGTAGCCGAGACCATAGTTGATAGAGCGAACTGGTTAGGAAGCTCGATAAATTTCAAAGGGAGTGTACAAAGCTGCTTTGTTTTATGTTGAACAAACCGTGACCCTGCACACTGTTTTGTTCAAGGTGTTAGCCCAAATGCTTTTACTGGTTAGTTGCTAATATGCATATCAATACCTTTTGTGTTTTGTCCAGGGTCAAGGCCAACGAACAAAAGAAATAGAGAACAAAAACATACAGCAACGAAACTGTTAAGTTTCCTAACCAGTTTGCTCTGTCAACTATGCCGAGACACATCAGAAACATTTCTTGTATCCGCTACATGTATCCCAGTTTAGCCATCCTCGGGGACATGTCAACCGCTTGTAACCTAGCAACGACTGCACAGATTGAACCCCAGTACGACTCAAGAATAAACCACAACAGATAAAATGGCGGCCGAAGAAGTGAAAGCGACGAAGAAGAAAGTGAGTTTAAAGGAGCGCAATTTGAGTGACGAGCAAATAGAATAACTCATAACAAGCTATGAGGCTAGGAAATGTCTTTGGAACATCTCTTGTGTGAATTATATTTTCATCCTCGTTGCCAGTATAATGACTACTTTAGATGCAATGACAGTGGGAACCATCACAACCGTGAGTGGACTGGATACTACAATAGTAACTATTAGCTGATTGGTCAGAAAGCCAGGAACTCAGGTTGTAATTGGTTTATTCAACTGTCTGACAACAGGTGTCCAATAACGACATTTTGTTATTAGACACTCTCCAGATGTCAGATAGAGTAAAGATAGAATGTTGAATGAACCAATCAGATTTGAGGAAATCGTAATTTTTCTAATAATGACAATAATAAAAATAATAATCAACTGTATTTAATGAGGTTTGCATGTCACAGTTAGAAACGGATAAACTTGTGACCCTCAGCACAGCATCGAGATTAGCCTACTCTCATCGGACCAGTGTGTGGGTTCTTTTACGTCCCCCGATAGAATGTTGAGAGACCTAGACCAACGGCTAAAAGAACCGTTTCCGCCTCACGGTAGAAGCCTGGTAGCGAGTTAAAATTCGCCATTTTAGGGGGTCGCCAAAAAAGTCGTGAAATACACTTCGTTCAGAGAAACTATAACCTGTTCCAATTCTTGGTTCCATTAGTTTACTTTTAACCATCGACTGAATATAGTCTATCATAGCGTTACTGGCACTGTTTGACAATTTTTGCGTGGCATATCACCCGCTTCGTTCCGTGGAGTAGATGAAAACAATAACAAACCATGCCCAGGCCTAGGTGAATATGGTTCTGGACGTCCCTGTCCACGTACGGCGTAGCGAAAAGAATGAGTAAATTAACAAGGGATGTTCTCAGGTCGTAGTAGTGAACACTTGAAGTAATAGTAAACATTGCCCTTATGAATGGTAGTGGTATTAAAATAGTTTTTTGTTTTTACTCTCAAGGTCGATATCAGACTACTGCAATTATTTGAAAAGTAGGTTGATCTACGTTCTAAGTTAGAGAATGCAGTTACTCTAAGTGCTATCTATCTATCTATCTATCTATCTATCTATCTATCTATCTATCTATCTATCTATCTATCTATCTATCTATCTATATATATAAGTGACGTTCGCTCATCGCTCGTAAGCTCTTTATCTACCTCTTATTAGCCGAGTGCGAGGTCCGTACGGCAAGTTATGGACCGAGTTTTTTCCCTTCCTTTTATGGCGCGAGTCATGAAAACAAGGAAGGAAAAAACGGAGATCCATAACTTGCCGTACGGACCGAGCAAACGAGGCTAATAAGATGCTTATTATATGGCTTTGTTGATTATTCCGATTTTGAAAAGGTGATCGAGAACTAGAGGTCCGTACGGCTACTTACGGACCTGGAATTTACCAATCACAGCACGCGAAATCACTGAACACAGTGGGACACATCTGACGTCACTGGCCGAGCTCGGATCAAGTCTTTTCCAAGATGGCGGAAATGAAACTCATTTTGCCTAAATTGAACGTCTCTTTTCTTTAAAACAAAATCGATAACAAGTAAACAACGTGTGTTTTCTTGAACTACTTGTCAACACTTCAATCTTGCAAAAAACATTTTTATGTGTACTTCCCTTTTAAAAATATGAATGTTAATTTTTTAAATTAAAGCATTGTAAATTTCTGACAGTTCAGTTTCAGATGATTATTATTGCGACAAACAAAAGGTATAATGAAAGCACCAAAAAGCTTCAAGCGAAGATTGTATGCGTAGTATAGACGCGGAATCCCAGAAGAGAAGACAGTTTAACTATTTTGTATTTTTCGAAATCTTACACAGTTACGGAAATTCAGACAAGTAAATTAAATGTGTCACTGGAATTTTTTTTGTGCAATGCAAACTACGCGTCAACTTTAATGTGTCAGTTAACCGTTGACTATTAATTGGTACTCGATGAAAACAAAGCATTGTATTATAGTGATTGTTGTCAGGAAAATGGGTTTGGCTAAATCTTTGTTCAAGTTTTCTTTAGAAGCAAATAACTTTGCCACTTCACACAGAGACTAGCGCAAACCACGCTACAACTGATTGAAAGCTCCCACGAGTTTAACAAAAGCTCAAAAGAAGGTTGTGTGCGTGGATCTCAGGAGAGAACACTGTTAAGCTCGTATTGCGAACACTTACAAAGGCCCCAAAAGCAGTAAAGTTTCCTTCAAGTGCTTTTAAGTGTCAACCCGCACACTCGATTGGGGGCTCTTCATAACAATCCGGTAACGTAAACATAATAAAACAAGCATTACAACAGCATTTAACATACGATAAAACTTTTAACAACACTGTTTTACCAGAGTATAGTACGAGACGACATAAAATTATATTATAAAGTTACTGGTTTGCCTTTTATTTCAGCCGGACATAATAGTGGTCTGTACAGTTTCAATTTACTTGGGGCATGTACTTTACTGGCTAGTACTTTAATTTTTAGATCGCACGTCAGGATTTTTTAAAAAGCATCAAGTCTATGTTTAGGAATGTTTTTCCGTCAGCAAACTAAATTTATCCGTTAACTATTAAGTTTTCATTTTGAAATTGAAGTAATGAATTTCCTTTGAAATATTTTGGAAGACACATCTAGCGAGATGAAATTGAAGACAATTATCATGTTGCTTCTTGTTTATGTATAAACTAAGTAGAACTATGCGATTAGTTAACAAAATATGTTAGATCTGGTCTGAACTTTAGTTTATGTTATCTTAAAATTAATTATAATGATCATCTAGAAACGTAGAGCCAATTACGCAATCGCAGTTACAGTGAAAAGAAGCCGGCTTGTTTTAAGCGTGACGCCCACAACCTTGTGAACAGCTGGTAGATATTGTTCTAATGAGTCTAGAACTTTATTATTGTTTTTCTTTCAGTAACTCTATCCCAATATCCAGTTCGAATCTAATTAAATTTTTTAGTTTTGTAAAAAATACAATACTCTCAACAAGACAAAACTCAAAAGCAAACAGTCAACTTGTCAAAATTCATCAACGACACTGCGCTTCAATATTGGCTGAGAGGGTTGTTGAGGTGTTTCATCGTAAATTACGAGATGGCATCAAATCAGTCGTAAAAATAGGAATCATAACATTTTGACCGTTGTTTACTCATTGTCAACCGTAACCGTAAAATGACCTAAAATTTTATCGTAAACTGTAAAATTCCTAGAAGGTTCTTTAACCACAGGCCATATAGCGATTACAAACGAACCTCCATTACGACACTCTTTTCTTCATCTTCACAAATTCACGGCTTCTTTTTTATTTGAAATTTTTGAGAGAACTTCAAATAGTAAAGGCATAGAGTTAAATATGAGTGCCAGTAAGTCCGTTTTTAAAGCTAAAACTGAATTCTAAAAAAGAAAAAAAAAACAACTTAATTTTTCTACATCATGTATGCCAGTAATAGAATACTAGAGAATAACGACAAACTGCTTCAGCAATTTCAAACTTGTCTGTTGTTTTTCATGCATCAAAAGATTTTTAAAAGAAAAATGCCAACGCAAACTTCAAATACATTTTAAATACTCTCCTCATCTTCACTGCTGTTATTGTTAAGTTTATGTTAAATATACAGGATTGCTTGTCAGTTTTTCAACTATTGGAACTAATAGATTTGCTACGGAGTGTTGGTTGTATAGTTGCTTCCGGGGAAAAAAATCTGCAAACCCAAATGTAAGAAGGTTGTAGGCTGCGAATACAACCTGTTAAGAAATATTGACAGCTCTATTAATGAGTAGGATAAGAAATCTGACTTACTAATGAGAACTGCAATAAGAACATTGAACTGATAATGATATTGGTTTTGTTATTATGAGAGCAGGGCAAACACAAAGACAATATAAGAGTGCCATTATCTGTAGTGATTAACCACTTTAGCTCGTCATATTGAATTGCTAAGTAAGTTTCAGTTTGCAGACTGTTTTCGAGTGGGTATCTTTTCATTAAGTTGTTTTGAAAGCTAATTCAAACCTGGCCGTGTATCAGAACGTCTCACCTTCAGTTCAAGTAAAAATGCACGATTAACAGAACTTAATTCAACACTAGAAATGCAAACAAGAGATAATTCTTCTGTATGAAAAGACAAGGCTTAGAATCAGCTGAGTAACATAGTATAACAGATTTGGCTGAAAAGTTTGGAATAAAATCACTCTTTTTTACATAAGGCTTGTCTTATTTGATAAACTGGACATGTTGGTTTTCACGTTAAGGATCTTCATTGGTGCAATTATTTCCAGCCTCACTGTTATTTCACCCTCGCTTCCTCTGCAACCAGATGGTAAATGGCTACTGGGGAGTGTCCGTGTATTATCCTTAGTGCCTTTTGAGAATAAATTCAAGTGCGACAATATATGCTTGAGCTCTCTTCTAAAGTTTGTACTATGGAACGGGTAGATGATCGGGTTTAGGCAGGACTCAAAATACAGTAAGAATCGAGCAACAGTTTGAAGCTTTGCCAAGATTTCGTGTTGAGACGACAAGTTTTGCGGATCAATCGCCGCCACATACATCACGAGAACAGCGTAGGGAAGGTAGCAACAGTAGAACGCTATAGTGACTGTAATTAAGAGTTTCGCGATTCTTCTTTTCATTTTGCCGTCGTTTTCGCTGACGTTTTGTCTGCAAATGGTTTTGGAGAAATAAAGTTCTTTTATGATTCGCGTATAGCAATACAAGATGACAATATAGGGTAATACACCTTTCAGAACAACATTGGTATATACAAACTCTCGATTGAAGTATGCCAAGCTGATATCCCAGACATCAACACAATGTTGTTGTTTCTCGTCGAACCTTGCCTTCATGAAAGTTGGAATACTCAGAACCACAGAAATAATCCAAAAAGCCACAACTAGCCGCATTACGTTTTGCTTTGTTAAACGAAGGCTTTCTTTCATAGGCATTACAAGCGCGTTGTGTCTCTCGATTGCTATCAACGCCAGTGTGAAGGTGGTTACGGTAACAGCTAACGTGACCATTGTTCCGCCGGTTACAAACTTGCAGAGGTAATCTCCGGCGTATCCACTTGGCTGCTCGTAAGTCAAACGAAAAACTTGCGACTGCGTGGCCCACAATAACATTATAATATCTGCTGCAGCCAGATTTACAAGAAGATAGTTTGTGGTAGTTTGCATTGCCTTCTTCCTGCTCACAATAACGACAACAAAACTGTTTCCAATTATTCCAACTAGAATCACGAACGAGTATAAAATGACCAAGACTATGTGTCCCATCTCTTCACTATTGTTGCTTGTAGCGTCACTCGGTTCCGATGTATTTGGTGATAGAGAAACATTCATAGGTGCTGTTGTGTCCATTTTATCCCGACGTTTATCAAAGAATATTTCTCCGTGCGGGAAAGAGTTTGATGCAACCAAAACAGGAACCAATGACTTGCGTTTCCGTTTCTAGGTGTGTTCTCTGGATGCCGTGGCTGCTTGATAAAGACTCCTCTTCGAAGTTATTGGTGCTTGAAAACATAAAAATTTACATTGTTAATCAATCATTCACACTTTTTAATGATTTTATTCAAATATACGTAAGTCATTTTACGCACAAGGTTGTATTAGCCATTTCTCACACTCCAGCTAAGTAAGCAGTTTTGATAAAACTTTCTTTTTAAACCCACCGGCTTGCTAAGGTTCTGCCTCACCAAAACCACAACGTGGAACTGTTCATTAGAAGACTAGTTCAGTTTTCCAGCCTGTTTTGCCGTCTTCCGTTAGCCAAACAATGCTGGCTCTACCACAGTTAAAGGGCAATTGCCAGTAATTGTTCCGTTGCTGCATGCGCCCCTTTGAAACTGACTTTGTGATTGTATATATTATGACAAGTGTGCTATGTAATATGACACCTACAAGGAAATTCTCAATGAACGTTTTTTCAGAGATTTGCTTTACTGCTTGTTACAATACAACACTTCATTAATCTCTCCCAGAGGGGCTTTTCAGAGATTAGGTTTCTGTCCAAAAAATTACAATAAAAATGTTAATGGAATTTATCTACAGAGTTGTTGTATTGGCAAAATGTTTTCAAATTGTTTCGTTCTCTTTGCTTTCTTTGTTGGTAAAAGGTAGGCTTTTTTTCTCAGCTTAATGACGCCGTTTCACTGGAACAAACAAGGCTGAAATTAATAAAAGCAAACGGGTGTAAATACTAAATGTCTCAGTTTTGAACCTTTCAAATATAAAATTATATTCAGATTGGTCTGATTTGCAACTTTATCCAAAAAGAAAAGCTAAGCTAAAACATGATCCTTTGTGTTGACCATATATGGACGATTTGAAGGTAGTTTTTAAACCCGTTCAAAATAAATAACATCAGGACATCTGGGTCTATCTTTTGAATTCGCCACAAAACTCTCATATAAATTTATTATAGTTTTCAACGTGTGTGGCTCGCCATTCAGATACTAACACCCCGTCTCTGTCATGCAGGTGGCAATCCTCAACACACAACATGTTTACTGACATACGCTTATTTTACAGTGTTTAGTCATAAACGAGAAAAAATACAGATGTAAGACGCTTTATATAAAATGGCTTTTAAGGTTGTTTAAAACAAAGGTCAAATAACATTTTTAGGCTATACGCATACATACTTCCCTCACAATAACAAATCGCTTTATACCACTCTTGTAAGTTTTTACATTCGTGTTTACTTATATTTGCAACAGTGTCGTGTCTCCTGCTCCCGTCGCTTGATATTCTTTGTCTACATTCGTATCATTGTAACATATTCTTTTAAAAATGTATTGGAATAGTTGAAAAAAGAATAAAATAAAACTGATTGGATAAAAGAACCGCAAGTCACCAATGACAGCTCATCAGAAAAGACTTAGGACAAACTAATATCAAAAGGAGGTCGAGATTTAAAACCCATGAAAATCAAGGTGAAAACATTAAATTTATCGAGTATGTTGCAAAATAGTGCCCTGGGTCTGTTGGTCGATAAGTTTTTCATTATTCGTTTTACCCACTTTTCTCTTTAACATGTATATCGGTCAATATCGATATGTATATATTGCTTACGCGGAGAAATGTTTGCAAAATGAAGCTAAACTGGTTGTTGAATTCACTGAAATGTTTGATGATATTATGCATTGAATCTTATCCTGATTGCATCTTATCAGTTCCGTACATAAATACATACTAGAAACAATAATAATTTATCACAACCCAAGATTTGGATTCTCTCAGTTTTTCAGTTACATTGATTCCAGTTCATTTTTGAAATCTCATGAAAAGTACAAGGGATAAAATTACACACACTTTTTTATATACCCGGGTGTTGAACGTTTGCCAATTTGGTCTTGTTTTTCTTTCTCTTTTTTCTCTATGTTTCTATCCATAACTTGGTTGGTGCTGGTTCGCAATACACCAAGATGGCAATGTTCTCTAATTGTTTTGGCAAAGTCCATTTCAGACTGTTCCATGGTTGTTCCTGTCTACAACTAGGATCGGCTGATAATCTGAATATAACGGATGAACGAAGTACGTGCAGTGTCACATGTCACCTTAGGGAGTGGTCACAAAGTATGTGTAATGGGGGGTGGAGGGTAGACTTGGGGGGGGTGTGAAACATTTTGACCAACTTTTGGGGG
>JAOBRH010399389.1:0-11277 GCA_027575125.1 Umimayanthus parasiticus | reverse complement strand
GGATGTGCCGCTGGATGGGGTCGCATTTTCACAACCGGACTGACTATAATGGGGTTACATTTTTAGTAGAGTTACTAGAATGGGATCGCAAATTTTCGGGATTTTTGGGATTAGAGAATTCTGGTAAGCAAGGATTTAAAAATAGGAAGATTCGCGGTTGAAAAATGGTTCCTGCTGTTGTTTTGATATTTAACATTCGGCTCGCACTGAATTCCGTTCTTGAAATCACAATGATATTTGCCCAAAAGTGACTAAGATGGGGTCTATAGTTGGCCACGGAATAGACTGTAATGGGGTGGGGGTTCTGAGAGGCCAGCGGCACATACCCAACAAAACTTGACCTAATTATCCCCCGGGCCTTGTTCACATAGCACGTGTTCGACCAAGAAAACAGGCTGGCGGCATGTTTCCCATTTGTAAATCCACCTGACGAACTTCTCATTAGCGGCGGCAATCCCGCTCATACTTTGCAAAATTGGAAAAGAAAGTTCGACATTTTTTTGCAAGCGACGGGAGCCTCGTCAAAGAGCGACGCCATTAAGGTAGGGTTGTTATTATAGCCATGTGGGCGAACAATGTTTGGAAGTTTACACAAATTTCACCTACTTGCCCGAGCGACCAGGCCCCGCAGGTCGTGAGGCCCCACTTCCAGCAGAGAACCCTGACAAGTATGACACTGTTATTAGGAAATGTGATAAATATTTCATGAAACGAGATCCACAGTTGATGCTTCGTGAAAAGTTCTGGTTGCACCTGAAACGTGAGCCTGCTCAATTTTTGACTCCTGGGTTATAACAATCAAGGAACGAGCAGCCAAATGCAATTCCCCCCCCCGGAATTTTTGGAACAAGCAATTAGGGCTAAAATCACCTTCTCATACTCAGATGACCGCTCAAAGCTGAAATAGTACGATAAAGAGGCCACCCTATCAGTCACAAGAGCTATTGAAATTATGACTTTGAGAGAAACCACAAGAGTCCAAAACCGCAGCCATTGACAGTGTACACTCCCCCACTGACCATCAACAAAAATTTTCAGGGAGGGCTTGTGGCTATTGTAGCAAGGTACACCCACCAGGTAAAAGAAACTGCCTCGCTGCTGGTGCCCATGTGACAAATGCGATAAAATTGGCCGCTTTTCAGTTATCTGCAGAAGCGCCCGTGCTGCCCAAGCGAACCACTCTGAATTATCTGTTCATTCCTCCACATTTATTGGTGTAGTTAGCACCGAGGGACACCCAGATCATACCACTGAAGTAAACCCGATTAGCCCGGGGACCCAACCCATCAACCCAGTGTGGCACATCAAATTAACAGTCGGGAACTCTCCAATGACATGGTGCATCGACACTGGTGCCCTGGTTTCAGTGATGCCCGAGACTGTCTACCAACCCTCGTTCGGCAACCTTGTGAAACCAGATAGAAAACTTGTAGGGGCTGGGGACACTTCCTTGGATATCGCTGGTTATGCTGACATGGAACTATCACTTGGCAACACACACATTAAAGAACGTGTCTACATCGTGCACGGTGCAACAAAATTACTCTTAGGCATCCCTACAAGCCGAGAGCTAGTATAGGCGTGATCCATGAAATCCAAGGCACATATGGCGTCAGAGCCATCTCTTGCGATATTCCTGACAAACCGTTCATGCCCAAACCTAACATGTCCTCAAGAGTTGCAAACAAAGAGAATATCTTGAAAGAGTACCCCACCTCTTCACGGGACTTGGTAAGCTCAAGAGAGAATATACGATAAGCCTCCGAGATGGAGTTAAGCCGTTCTGTCTCACAGCACTCAGACGAGTGCCCTTGCCTTTAATGAAGAAAGTCGAACAGGAACTGAAACGTATGATCGAACTTGGAGTTATTGAACCTATTGACGAGGCCACAGACTGGTGCGCCCCAATTCCCAGAAGTGATGGGGACGTAAGAATTTGCGTTGACCTCACAAAGCGTAACCAAGCCGTTCGTCGCGAAATCTATCAAATGCCAAAAGTCGAAGAAACCCTTGGAAGCATTGCTCGGAGGGGACCATCTACTCCAAATTAGATGCAAGCTCGGGGTTCCACCAAACAGCTCTGAGTGCAGAAAGTGCAAAACTAACCACATTCATTACTCCGTTTGGTTGATTCATGTTTCGTTGCCTACCATACGGCATTTCCTCCGCGCCAGAAGTTTTCCTGAAGCAGATGGATAGGGAACTGGGTCACCTTGAGGGGGTCACCTGCCATGTCGATGACATTCTAATCAAAGGGAGAAACCAGGCCGAACACGATCAACGCCTTCATAACACCTTAACTCGAACATCTGAAAGTGTCCTTACCATTAATCCTGACAAATGTATGTTCTCTCAGACCAGATTGGAGTATCTGGGTCAGATCACTGACAAAGAAGGGGTCAAGAAAGATCCAGCCAAAGTCAAGGCCATTGTTGACATGCCTCAGCCCAAAGATCTCTCAGACCTGAGACGATTTTTGGGCATGGTCAACAGGTTATGAAATTCTGTCAACATGTCGCTGAAATGACACCAACCCCTGTGTGACCTACTTAAGAAGGGAACAACCTGGCTCTGGGGTGACACTCAACAACGGGCCTTCGGGAAACTGAAAGCCGAGCTAGCCTCTGATACCATACTTGCATTGTACGACCCCGAGAAGGAGGCAGTTGTTTCAACTCATGCGAGCAGCTACGGCTTGGGAGGAGTGCTACTGCAGAAACAGCTCTCTGGCGAAATGCGCCCCGTGGCATACGCGAGCAGGTCCATGCCGGTATGCCCAGATAGAAAAGGAGGCCCTAGCTACGACCTGGGCACTAGAACACTGGGCCGATCTGCTAGTGGGACTGACCTTCAGGGTAGAAAATGATCATAAACCCCTCTCTCCACTCTCCACCGCTCTCCACCAAACTGATAGATGAACTGCCACTTCTCATCCAAAGTTTCCGAATGAGGCTTATGCGATACGATTTCTCTATTGACCATGTGCCAGGAAAATTCATGTATACTGCTGATGCCCTGTCCCGTGCCCGGATTGATCAAGATCCGTCCGCGAGTGAAGAACTTCAGTCTGAAGTAGAGTGCTACATGAATGCGGTCATGGTCTCGCTTCCTGCATCTGACCACAGACTGGAAGAAATCCGTATTGAGCTAAAGAGGGACGACACTCTCAAAGTAGTAATGCAGTACACGCAGCATGGGTGGCCAGATGACAAGAGGAAGCTATACGGCCCAATAGCCAAGTTCTGGGGAGAAAGAGGAAACCTCTCGGTACATGATGACCTTATGTTGAAGGGGCGACAACTTGTCTGAGGAAAGACATTCTCCGCTACCTACACAATGGCCACCAAGGAATCACGAGAACCCGTGAAAGTGCAGCTTCCTCAGTAAGATGTCCTGGCATTTCACGCGACATAGAAAGAATGGTACGCAAAGGTCCAATGTGTGAGAAATACTGCAAAGAACGGATAGAGCCAATGAGAGGTACTGAATTTCCCGACCGCCCATGGTCATGGGTTGGAGCAGACTTCCTCCAGCTCGAAGGGAAAATCTACCTTTTAGTTGTGGACTATTATTCCCGCGATGTAGAAATCTCGACTGTGTCCAAACACGTAAATACTATTAACCTATTAACACTATTCTTAAGACGAAGAGAGTTTTCAGCAGACATGGAATCCCAGACATCCTGTTCTCAGATAATGGCCCCCAGTTTGAATCAAATGATTTTCACGACTTCGCAGCTAACTGAGGATTCCAGCACATCACTTCATCCCCAAAATATCCGCAATCCAAAGACGAAGTAGAAAGAGCTGTTCAGACAATGAAGCTGATTCTCAAGAAGAGCACGGATGAGTATGTGACACTTCTATAAGCTATAGAAACACTCAACTCCACAATGGCTACTCTCCAGCACAGATGAGCAGAAGTTGCAAACTGAAGACCAGAGTTCCCTGACACCCTAATGAGCTCAAACCACAGCTGCCTGACTATGAGCTAGTAAAGAAGAAGGAGAAAGCGTATCGCGATAAGATGAAATTTGATTATGACCGAAGACACAGAGTCGTGCAGCCTAATGGCCCATTTCCAGGTGACCGCGTTTGGATCCCAGACCTCAAGCGAGAGAGTACGGTCTTAAGATACGACGAATTCCAACGGTCAGTCGTCATCGAGACGTCAACGGACGGAACAGGTGCATGACAAAGAACATCCCAAACAATCCTGCCCTATATCACAAGCCTGTTTCCATACCTCAGATACCACTCTCAAGAGCGACCCCAGAGACGGCACAACCTGTCGTAGACCAGCGTAAGGAAGAACCACACCCAGAGCCCGGACAACACCCAGCCATTGACGCAGCATCAGGCCAACCAGTTTTGAGAAGGTCCCAGAAGGACCGCCGCCCACCCCGAAGATTTGCGGATGAGTATTAAAGTTGTTGTAAAGAGTTGACATTCAAGTGACACTGTCGTTATGTTACTTTTTCAGTTATGCTTGAAGAAAATGGAAATACAGTATGATAATTGTAGTGTGCGCTGGACAGCAAAGATTACAGGCGCGTACGGGACTGACAAGAAGGTGGAAGAACAATCCTGTTTATCGTTTCTCATGTTTGTGAGTCTGGTTTGACACCGCCACTACAATCAGCGTGTAAAAGATCTCTCTGCAACACGCCTTGAACATGAAAGTGCAAATCTGTCCGGTACCCGCTTCCTTCCCACAGTCGAACATGAACTTGCAGAAACTTCCATTCAAGCACAGGTCGATTCCCAAAAAGGAAAACTTGGCAACCCAATGTCTAAGCTTTTCTGCTAGCGGCTCCAGAATAATTATGGAAAAACAAAGCAGTTCGACAAATAATATCAGAAGCAATAGGAAGGCAAACAGTTCGCACAATTTAATGGCCACTCTTCTTCATCACATACAATTAAATGCGGTGTCCCCCAAACAACCATCCTCGGGCCACTTGTTTTTTTAATATACATCAATGACCTCTGTTTAAATTCAAACCCCTTTGAACTCATCCTGTTTGCTGATGACACAAATATATTTTTCTCTCAGAAAGATGCGCAATGCTTAACGGAAACTGTTAACTCGGAAATGGTTAAATTAAGCGAATGGCTTTATGCAAATAATCTCTCACTTAATATCAAAAAATCAAACTATATGATTTTTAAAACACGACAAAAGAAGCAAACAAGTGATCTATCGATTACGCTAACAACAATGTTATTAGTCAGTAGGAGAAGTGGTTTTTCTTGGGGTTGTTTTAGATGACAATTTGACTTGGAAGCCACATATCGCTAACGTGTCTAGAAAGATTTTAAAGTCCATCGGCATTATCTACAAATCAAGTTTTTGCTTGCCCTAAGAGCGCTTTTTTTTATTCAAAATTCTGAAATGAGAATGTTTGGTACAGAATGCATTTGCAACATTCTGTTCATTCTGCCCCTAGGAGCAGAATGGATGGAATGGCATTCTGACCATTCCGGAATACGAATGCGGAATAAAAGAACGCGCGCATTTCACATTCTGGCCATTCTCATTCCAGAATTGTGAATAAAAAAACGCTCTCTTAAGTCTTCTTTGATTACTTTATATTATTATCTTGTCTATCCGTACCTTCTATATTGTGTCAGTGTCTGGGGGTCAACATATCCCACTAATTTAAATCGCCTTCTTTTGCTTCAAAAACAGCTTATTCGTACTATCACTAAACAAGCTTTTGATGCTCACACCGAGCCAATATTCAAGGAATTAGGAAAACTGAAACTGAATGACATTTATCTTTTACAGATTGGAAAACTCATGTACCTCTATAAAATTGGCTTGCTCCCTAATAGTTTTAATAATGTGTTTTTAATGGTCAACCAGGTGCATAACCATAACACAATAAACAAATATTCCTTTTATATCACCTCATGTAGAACAAAAGTCAGACAGTTTTCTTTCCAATACCGGCCAAGGCCCAAAATTCTTTAATACCCTAAGCTTTGACATTCAAAATTCAACCAGTATTGCTATATTTATTTCAAATTTGAAAAAAATTCTCTCCTACAATCCCGGACAATATTATCCCCCCATCCCCTACTTCAATGTTGTTCGACCATTTTTAGCTGGACAGTTAACGAGCTAACTGAATGAATCGACAACATTGTTAGAGGGGTAGAAGGGGAGGGGTCGCTAATTTGTGTTTCAATATCCTATTTAAAAAAAGATTAGCAGCAAGCAGAGTGGAGCGTTGAAAACACTATTACAACAATGACACAGTCTGTTGTCGTACATCCGAAATGAAGTCAATATTATAGTAAGAACGGCTACAATTATACAATATTATTTAATTCTACTTCTATTTAAAACAGCATTAGAAAATGTGTTTCGCCTGTCTCTTCAAAATCACCGAGCGATGTCTATCTCGGTAAGAAAAAAAAATCCACTGAGAAAAGTTTACACCAACACACAGGGAGCTCCTACATCACGCATGCGTCCGATAAATCGATAAAGCTGTAAATTAACCTTGTGTTCTGTATATCATTTCCTTGAAGTTAAATAAATACAATTCCTTGAATTTGCATAAATATACAGTTGCTAAATGTAAAATAATGCCTTGAGTGCAAATATATTTTGTTGAATATGAATATATGTATTTCTTGAATTTTGCATCGTTTACAAACGGCCAGCCATAGTCAGCTTTGAATGGTCACGCAAACAAATACAAATTATGATTTATTAGTTCTTTACATACCCTGCGAGCAGATACTCTTGTATACCAACGAAAAACAGAGACCTCTTGTACACCTACGAAAAATGTTATGTGTCCCCACGACAAATCCGCAACTATCACTGAAATTTGCTTTTTCACTAAAAACCTCAGATCGAGGTTGTAATCTGTGCGGACGTCTTGGAAAACAGACTTCCGGAAACTAAAAATAACTTTAGTGGCTACGACATATCCTTGCCAACGCCCTCAGTGTCCCTCTCTGTCCCCTTATGTTCTCTTGAAAAACAGAAAGACTATACCCACCAAAATGACGTCCAAAACCGTGATAAAACCTACTGAAAATGTTGTTGCTGTGATTTTGACAAAAACCTGTCATATTCTTGCTTTTTCTCACGCTTGTGTATTTGGCTAATAAAAGAAATAGCAATCCCGTCCGCTTACTATGTTGGGTTACAGAAGTACTTGGGAATTTGTAAGTACTTACAAATCTATGACTCAATATAGCGCGAGGCCTTGTTTTGTATTTATATTATACAGTAATTATCATGTTTACAACTTATCGGGAAATAGAGCACTCGGAGCCACGTTGGGGTACATACTCCAGTTTATTTTTATTTGCCTCTCTATTTTTGTTTTACAACATGTTAAATACTACATCTACATTCTAATTTCTGTTTGACAGCGTCCGGCTTTCGTCGTCCGACGTTTTCTTGCAGGTTCTGAAGTAAAGAACAATAGAGTGTCAATCTGTGCTGCGTGTTTTACTACAACTAATCCACTGTATAACAACGATTGATGAACATATTTCGAAATACTGGAAGACTAGTTTTGAAAAAAAACAGTTTTTTTCGCGTGGGCAGTAAGCTGCACGCATATAGGTTTGATCAACAAGGCCTGATTATGGTGTGTTTTGCGCCCGTGAGGTTTGGTGTAAAGCTGACGTTTTGAGCGTTACCTTTTAATAATAATAATAATAATAATAATAATAATAATAATAATAATAATAATAATAATAATAACAGTAACAATAGTAATAACAATAGTAACAATAACAATAACAATAATGGTAATAATAATAAGATATAACGACTTTATTACAGTCTTCCACTGGGTATTATAATAACTATACTGTTGCTATAACTTTCATTTATGCTGACCCAGCCTGCTAAATTACAGCATAGCAGATTTGGTGTTTTTTTTAGTATTTATTGTATATTGGTATTTGCGGATGTCAGCTAATAAATATTTTGCCAAACGTTGTATGGCTGTCAATCATTTAGGTGACAGAGAATATCACCCGATACACACCTCAGACGGCGGTCTTCTTGCACACGAAACCCTCGTGACGATGTGAGCACGGAGTGTCGTTGTAGAGGCCGCTGTTGGCAAAGAGTCCACCACAGGTCTCCCGGTCACCACCGTTGGGTTCGCCTCGCTTCCACTTGAAGACTTTCACAGGTGACCCATCCTGCCATTCCCACTTTTTGGTACGGCTATCCCGCGACATACCAAACACGTACTGTTTGTTTTTGTCGATTCCTAGGCGTATAAAACAAGAGTAAACCATTACCGCTCCACACATAATCACAAGTTTTCCCCTGACATTACAGTATAATGACAACTGCATGCAAAAATAATAGTATTTATCTGATAATAAAAGTGTTTCTTCACATAAACGTAAAAAATTTAAAGCTTTCCTCTGGACTCCCTAAAAACTCACTCTTCAGTGCTGCAAATCTCTTGGTTTTGCCAGCAAAGCCTTAAGCCTGGTTCACAATAGTGAGATAAGCATAAGCACAAGCACTAACGCCAGGCATACGCACGCGCAGAATCACTCATCTACGAACCAAGCCATTTCTGCGCACGCGTATGCCTGGCGTTTGTGCTTGTGCTTATCTCGCTAGTGAGAGCCAGGCTTGAGCCATTGCATCTCACATATTACAGTTAAACTTGAAGTTACTCCCAGAGGCGGAGGGAGGCATTTCCACAAGACACCAACACATCAACAGAAATGTAAGAGGTGCATGCAGCACTGCGGTTGTTAACAGAGAAGGGGAGGGAAATGGTACACCCGACACTACTGCAGCGCGTTCGCGCATACGCTAGAGGAATACCAGTTCATATTCCGATCGCGAGTTCGGTATTCAGTGAAAGCACACAGGAAGACCAACTCACTGGTGTGTATACTGCATAGTCTCGCTTTTCGCTGGGGTTATAATCTGGGGGAGATTGTACCTTAGAGGCCTTACAACCCGAATAAAGCTACTAACTCATCTAACTATGCATATGGAAACTATAAAGATTTATCTGTTTAGGTTGGTCTTTATAATGAAAACTTTAGCGTCGCATCAACTCAATTGGTTATTTATTTGAAACATAACAAGCTGCAAAATGTAACAAAATTAACGCAACTTAATCTTTTTGAAGACGATGACGAATGAAGGCCGAGGGAACTATATCTGGGAGAGTGCTTAAAACTAAATTATATTTTGTGACAATTCATAGGTGGTCTTATAAGCAGGAGGATTTATGCTGTACTTCCATATGACAAAGATAATACTTGTGTTCTGATTGGTTCTTGAGCAGTCTAGATCCCCGTAAAACCCACGGGCGACCCACGGGCATTATGGGTTATTGCCAATGAACAACGCGCGCGCAGAACCGGATGTGCGAAGTACAATGGAATGGTATAACGAAGTGCCAAGGGACTGGACCATTTACTTCGTTATAACGGGCGTTCGTTATAAACGAAACACCAATATAACCAAGTTAATGAAAAAATACGGGTTTTGATAACAGACAAAAATTAGCGCTGACACCTTGTTGGACCATCCTTATTTGATTCATTACATGGAACAGTAAAGTCAAGACGGTATCACGACTGCAACAGAACAAATTTCAAACAAACGGCATATCTCATAACCTTACTAGGGGTTCCGTTTCATGTTGTTAGGGAAGAAATAGTAGCCCATAAAAAGTTGCTAATTTTAGACTGCGATTGAGACGAAGAACAAGCAAAACTGTGGAAATCAGTTCCGTTGCAGTATGTCAAAATACAGTTGTACTTGTTTTGTGAACTTCGTTTTTTTTGGGTTAAAATGTGACTTCGGGACCCAAAACTTGTTCGGAATACCGGAGTTTTTGTTATAACGGGGGTCGCTATGTCGAGGATTTTACCAATAAAAATTACTGTAATTTTGCCACGCCCCAAAAGTGCTTCGTTGTATCGGGATCTGTTATATCGGGGTGCCACTGCAAAGAATTTCCACTTGTACGATGGTAATTGATATTGTCGTTTTTATTTAAAAAATGCCATATATAAAAATACTTACTAACCTTGAACGGGAAATACCTTGACGCACTGACCTCGCTTTCGCCCAGTCAGTAAAGCAAGGCGGCCTCAGTCTGATATTTCTCACACAGACCTCACTCTCAGTTAATAAGTAATTACAAGTACCACTCATGTGTTGTAGTGGGTTACCTGGTTTAAGATGACCCTTCACAAACTTCCATTCCTCCTCATCAGTGATTGTTAACAATTTAGAGTCAGCCAAACGGCACATATCGCTGGCCTCCTTGTGGTTCCTTCTCCCTCCATTGTGAAACATGTAGCACTGGTCTCCCAGCTGCTCCCAACCGGATGGGCAGCCTGTGGTTAATATTAATCACTCTAAGTACCATGTAGAACTGGCGAAGTAAACAAATGTCTTATAGCAGGAGTGTCTTATTTTGAGTAATAACAACATTTCATTTTATTATTTTTAAAATATACTGTACTGCACTGTAGCGTACTGTACTGTACTATACTGTGCTATACTATACTATACTATACTATACTATACTATACTATACTATACTATACTATACTTTATCCCATGCCTTGAAAAATGCAGCCAATCACAGGCCAGGATTACCGTTGCATATTCTGCGGTATAGACCCTATGCATAAATGGCGGCGATTCAAATATTCTTTTGTCTACATTCAAACTTCTCCTGCTAGCCTCATTTTCGGTAACATTTTCTTTTGAAAGTTTAACTCAAGAACGAGGCTAGTTATGCTAATTTCAATGTAGACAAAAGATTATTCAAATCGCCGCCATTTATGCATAGGGTCTATGCAACGGGTAATATGCAACGGCAGGAGTCTATTACTAGGAGTGTGTATCTTATAGCTTACGCACGACTACGTATTGGGGTTGTGAGTCAACCGTTTTGCGTGGATCAATTGAATCCCGCGGGATTCAATGTACCTAATGCCCTTATAAGGAAGACTCCCGCTATATTGGAATGGAAATCTAGAAACAAATATGGCGGAGGCGGATTTGTCGCCGACGACATTTACTTCCAGGTCAGCCAGTGACCTTGACTATGATATTTCCACTGAGGATTCTTCTGAAAATGAAAACGAAAATACATACACTGAAGCTTCCGGTGATAATTCATCATCAGACCCAGAAACAGAAAGCAGTGCAAAGTCTAAAGTCCGCAGGAGTTCGACGATGCCAAAGACAAAGCCAAAGCCGATCTGAACTGGATCAAGTTGTCATCCAGTAGAACTGATC
>JAOBRH010399278.1:0-11280 GCA_027575125.1 Umimayanthus parasiticus | reverse complement strand
TTTCTTTGAAGTAATACAATGATTCCACGCTGATGAAAATTTTATTTTTGTAGCTGACTTTCAAGAGAGAAACCAAACTGTCGGTGTGATTTCGTCTGAAATAATGACACTGTCGCGATCTCGCTTGTGATCGGCTGAAATCATTTTCAGGAATGATGAATGCTGTAATTATGCCGCTATTTTTCGATATACCCAGAGTGTTTTTTAAAATTAACGAGAATATCTCTCTCCGTATTTGGAAAATTTGGTTCTACTACAGTCAACTAGTGACTGACTTAGTAGTCAGGTATATTGAGTAATTTCTGTTTTTTTCTCGTGTTGTATGTTTCCTTAAAGTTACTATTTTTAGCGACTACTAAATTTAGCGATTTTGTGTCATGAAGATTTAGCGGCAACTAATTTTAGCGAATTTAACGACTTTTATTGAGCATTTGTAAGATGAAATCACATGCATTCTCGGGAACACAGTTAATTTTAGCGATAATAAATATTAGCGATTTTCTCAAAATCGCTAAAATCGCTACATTAGTAGCCGCTAAAATAGTAACCTTAAGGTAACTTAGGAATGTTTCTGAGAAATTTGGGCCCATTCCTTGTTGTCGCACTGTAGGCGCGCAAGTCGTCCGCAACATTTGAATTAACTATTTTGTTTAATTAAGATTGGAACTCGAACTTGACTCTCCCACTGCCCTGTGATGGTATTCAAACTCAGCGTTTAAATGTCCCACTTGGAAACCCTATGGACCTTGAATAAGGCGGAAAACGAACAACTCGTGGCGTGTTAGATTTGAGCGTTGCGTACGGCCATAGTTGTCCATCAGCTAAAGCTATTGCCTTTGGTATAAGTTTATTGAGGTCTGCTGTAAATCCATAAATCTGATTGATTCTCACATCATAATTTTACAACATTGAGAACCAACCGGATTTAAGATTTACAACAGACGACGATACATTTCTATTAGTCTGTGATATATAAATTATTGGATGAAGACGCAGTCAAATATATTCCACTTAACACCTTTAATCAATACACGCTGGGTAGATAAAATAGAAGTATCAACACATTGTGCTTGTATTATGCACTGCTTCAATCTAATCTAACAGTTGTCCAGTTCAATTAAGGCTACAATAAACGTGCATGAAAACGGTAATACGTGATTATTAGAATATACCAAACCAGATGAATACCATTTTGCGCTCGTTCTAATTGGCTGCTTAAACACATACCATCCAGAACCAATGTACACCTGCGGGCATTCGTGAGTGACATCAGACAATATTCGGCGTATTTGGCGCTTTGCAGCTGTTTCAGACGCTTAAACAGTTGAAATGAACGAGGCAACTTCGAATACCAACACAAAGAAAACTACAGTATTTGGTTTATCAGCTTGCAGGGCTGTTGTTTTGTGCTGGCTTCAACACTACAGCTTGAAAAACACTAAAGTAAATGGTCTTCCGCGCACAGGGGTGTGTTCTTCGAGTTCTTAAGATGTTTGTTTGCATAATTTTTCTTTGCGAAAAAATCTTTTTTGCAGTTTTTATATATTTACATGGTTTGGATATAGTAAATTCGTGGGTGGAAAACCATCATTAGTAATTTCCACTTTGGGAAATATCCTTTAACACTCTTAAAGAATACCTGACAAAGAAATGTTGCTAAAGCCAATGCTTATCTGATGTTTATCCCTACGAATCTTATTTACATTATATACAGCATATAAAACCCAAAATGTTTTAAAAGAAAATTGAAGATACTTCGTTCCAGGTTCCTGACTAACAAAACATCGTTTCGATAATCAAGCGCTTGGCAAAGGCGACGTTTCCCGCGGGGGTATACCCCCTTGGTTGGCCGCAGGAAGTGCTCGTCAGGAATTCTGGAAAATACTCAACAACTGGTGGATGTGAACTGATACCTAAATCTTTCGGTTAGCGGGCCTCGATTAAAAATCTATCGACAGTTCTCATTCAGTAACATAAACTTGCTTGACTTTACTGATATTCAAATATTAAAAAGTTAGCTTCTTTAGTGTCTGTGATACAAATTTTAAAAAATTCCAATGGATTTTAGTGTCACAGCCGGTTTTAACTATTGTGATTTCTGGCGCTTTTTCACTATTTGAAAATAAAATTGGAATCTGCGAACCAGCACGAAACAACATTTCGGATAACAACAGATTACCCAAATTTAAGCAAACTTGTCTTGTTTTGCTGAGCTTTGGTGTAGGAATCATGATTTCCTTTGTCTATTACGTCCTAAAAAATTAATCTATTTTATTGTTACGTCACAGGTTTGCAATGAATGTGAACAAACAACGCTCTTTCTCATTTGAAAACTTTCGTGTTGGTTTAGTGAACTTGGTTTTCACCTGTCTTCAACTAATGATCTATACGATCACACTGCGTAAGCTACGATTCAATAGAACAATGCTTTGCGTCTTTTCAAGCGACGAAAGCGTTTTTAACTTCAATCTCAAAATTTAAACAGGTATTCCTATTTTTAACTTGCAAAACTACTTGGCCTGAGTTGTTACATTTATCATTCTGAGTTTGTAGAAATAGAGTTTTCACTCTGTTTAGGACATAAATTATCCCGGTAGTGGGAAAATGTGATATAACAGTGAAATAAGTATATTGAAAGTTAAACTTGTTTGATGTTACTTGGTTATACAAAATACCTTCTTAGTTCACGCTCTGGCACCACGTGCTCAAATATCAAAAGATATAACTGGTTCTTGGTTTGACTGTAAATGTTCTGAGTGACGACCTTTGCGCAGTGCCCCCCTTTTCTTCTTTGCTTTGCGCCCTTTCTGCTGACCAGCAGACTGACCCACAGAGCTAGCGTCCTTGCACATCAATGGCCTGTGGTAGTCCGCTGACGAATCTGATGCATATCCATCCATCTCGCGACGGCTGCTGGTTAGGAATGAGTTGCCACTGACAGTATGATGATCCGTCATCTGTGGTGAGTTCCTTGGGAAGGGTCTTCGGCCAACTCTGGGGAAGGTGCCTGCTGGGAATGGATGTTGTGGTACCGTACTATTTCTGGTAACATTCTCTGAAGGTAGATAATCGGGCTCATCCATGTTTGTTCCAAGGTAGCTGATCTTGAGAGGACTCTGAGGAGTTTCTTCATTTAGTATTTCTACACTCCCGTGACTAAAACGACGTGGTTTGTCAGCGGGAGTAAAATTGTTGTCGAACTCTGCTGGCACATCGAATTGCTCAACAATCAGTGTTCCTTTGGGTTTTGTTCGGTTTTTGGAAACTGGTCTAAAGGCGCCATTGCCATTAGTTAGTTGTACATCGGTTGGTGTTGGTTGGAACCCATTTTCTCTTTCATCCACTGGAAAAGTTACAGCGCGTTTTCTCGGATCAGGCTGATAAATTGTTCCAAAAGGAGGCTTTTTCCTTTGTTCTCTGGCATTTTTGTTGTCAAAAGCAATTTCCTTGTTCTGCTCTTTGTTTACTGGGGTTACTTTTCTAAGCCTTTGAGCGGCGAGTATCAGATCTTCACTGGTTGGTACCAGTCTATTCGTGATTGGAACGTTACTCATCAATTTTGTCGCATCAAACGCTTGTGGTATGGGTTTCGGCCTGATTTTTAGCACATCAGGCTCAACAAAACACTCTCTTTCGATAGCTGACAGAGAACGTTTCTTGATAGCCGCTTGTGGGTCTTCGTCTGGCTCGACATCAAATATCTCGGTTGGGTGTCGGATAGGCGGAGTGTTTCGGATTAAGGGTAGCGCTGTTGGACCCTGTTTTGGGTACTCGAACTTGTATCTCAATGGTCCGACCTGTGTATCACCGGGTACTCCCTCCAGAGATTGATCAAGCTCCTCTTCTATCTCGTTTTCTTTAACAACGTTGACCCGTGCTCGTCTTGAAGTAAAAGAGGACGCAATGCTAATATTGTCACTGTCGTCATCTCGAACTTTTACCAGTACGGCCAAAATGTTGAAATCTCCACCATCGGGGATTCGACTACTGTTCTTTGGAGTAACTGGCACGACTATAACTTTCTCTTCTTGATCATGTTCTGACTGAATCTTGATTTCTTGGTGTTTGAAGATGGATGATACAGGCTTTATTGGTACAAAGAGAGTGGAAATCTCTCGAGGCGTACCCTCCATGGGTTCCAACTCGTTTACCAGTACTTCAAACTCGACAACTTCGGGGTAGCCTTGCACTTCGATGTTGAGTGTCGACGATTTTGACTCTGGTTGCGTTGACTGATACTGTGGTTCAATCGATTTAGCGTAAATAGTTTTTTCTGTATCATTAGCTTGTTTTCTAAGAGTAACTACTGTTTTCTGTAGCTCAGTGATTCTTGTAACTAGTGTTTCTTTTACCAGACTGATATCTTTAATAATTACAATCTTTTTCTCAAGCTGTGCACGTAGCGAGATTATCTCTATTTCAAGCTCTTGAACTTGAAGGCGTAGAGTCTTCACTACATCGTCAGAAGCATTTTTGGTAAACTGATTCGGTTGTTTCATTTCGTACTCTAACTCAGTTATTCGTGCTCGAAGTTGCTCTTTCTCCTTATTTACTTTGGTAATTTTGTTGTCTTTCATCTCAGCCTCTACTCTTAAACTTCGGAACTGCTTCTCATGAGACACGAGAATACTCTCTTTGTTAAATAATTCTTGCTTTACTTGCCCCAATTCCTTCTGTAGTTCTTCTATTTTCTTTTGTTCTGCATGTGTCTTTGGGTCAACAACTGTGTTGTTCTTGCGAGAACGTTCCATGTTCGCATTAAGCGTCTCTCCGACTTCGTGTCTATCAGTTTTCAGTTTTGAAACTTTATCTCTTAACATTTGAAGCTGTTTGGCTAGATTTTGTTTTTCATTTTGGAGTACGACATTCTCTTTCTCTAATTCTTTGTAGTGCAGTTTCAGAGATTCGTATCGTGGTTTCCACGCTTTATCAATTTTGAGCTCCGCGTTTTCGGATCTTGCGTCTTGTAGTTCCTTAAGATGACACTCGCATTCGTTGAGCTTGGTGTCAAGTTGTTCCTTGAGATCTCTTAACTCTTGTTCTTTAATCATAATCCTTGACTCAATTTCAATTATTGTAGTCTTCTCGACTAATGTGTGGCTACTCTCTAGCTCCTTGATGTGAAGTGTCAGGCTTTCTATTTCCGCCTTCTTGTCAGTCTGTAGATCAGAAAGCGTTTGTTTTGTTTCTCGCAGTTGTGGCTCTAGGCTCTTGAAGTACAGCAGATCTTGGTTAAGAAGAGTTAGACTTTCTTGTAGCTTGTTTTTCTCATTTCGCAGATTGTCTCTGTCGTTTTCTATCTGCCCCATGATTTTTCTCAAGAACTCATTGTCTCGACATGTATCTTTAAGTGACAGAATCTCCGCTCGCGCTTGCTCTAATTCGTCGTTGTCATCCTTGTACTGTTTTAGCTCCAATTCCAACTCGGTAAGTCTCACCATTTTCCGGCGCATTTCAGTTATTGTCTGTTCTTTGTTAGCGAGTTCAATCTTTAACTGGTTGTTGCGCTCATTAGATCTTGTCAACTGATCTTGTTTTAACTGTGAGCTATTTTTAAAAGCCAATAACTCGTCGTTTAGGCTCTTTTTCAGTTTTCTTATGCTGGCGAGCTCATCTTCTAAATTGGCAATACGAGTGTTTAAATTGCTCACTTTCTTTTCTTGTTCCTCTCTGTAATTATCAAAGGCATCTTGCAGTTCTTGAAGTCTCTCAGCACTGTCGTCTGGTGCAGCATCTACCGTGTCTTCCACCTGGCACATGACTTGTTCTTCCACAGCAGGTTTAATGTTCTCCTCCTGAAGATTTTCAATCTGATTTTGAAGGTCTTCGATTTGACGTACAAGCTTTTGCCTGGTCAGCTCATGAAGCTTTCTTTCACTGATCAGAAGATCATCTAATTCCTTTTTCTCTTTGGTGAAGTAATCTCTCTCTTTTTCAAAATTCAATAAGTCCTTGTTCACCTTGGTAATCTGATCTTGAAGGGCAACAAGTTGGCATTTTAGGTTTTTGTTCTCTTTTCCGAAAGTGTCTTTTTCCTTTTGGATATTCAGAAAATCTTTATTCAGCCTGGCAATCTGATCTCGAAAGGCAGAAATTTGTCTTTTGAAGTCATCGTTCTGTTTGACTAGGTACTCTTTTTCCATTTTAACTTGTGACAATTCTATATTTGCTGCTGCAATCTGATCTTCAATGACATGATTCCATCCTTTCAAGTCCTTGTTCTCTTTGGTAAGGTAGTCGTTCTCCGTTTGCGCAGTGGTCAACTCTGACCTAAGTCTGGATATCTGCTCCTGTAAAGAAACAATCTTCCTTTGAAAACTTTCTTTGGTGTCTTTGTCCGTCTTTGTTTCGTCTCGCAGAGTTTTCATGTCTGCTGTCAAGGAATCTCTTTGTTTCCGGACATTCATCAGCTCTTGCTGAAGTGTTGCAAACTGCTCTTCTAGATCATTAATTTGATTTTGCAAAGTACTGCAATTTGAAATCTGGAAAGCGTTTTCTTTTTGGACAATAGATAACTTCTGATCCTGTTTGGTACGCTCATCTTGAATGACAGCAACCTGAGATTTTAGCTCTTCATTTTCTTTAGCCAAGCTATCGAAATCTTTTTGAAGGCTGGATAGGTTTTTGTTTAATGTTGTTATCTGGTTTTGCAGGGTAGCATTTTGATTTGCTAAATATTTGTTCTCTGAACTGAAGTGATCTTTTTCGCTATTGACGCAAGAGACATCTCCTTTCAGTTTAGTTATCTGAACTTGAAAAGAAGCAATTTGATCTTGTAAGTTCTCTTGGTTGTAATGATCTGCATTTAACTTCTCTCTCACCTCTGCCAGTTCCGCTGTCAGACTTTTATTCTCCTCGTTAAGACTTGTCAAGGTTTCTTGCTGCTTTGATGATTGCTCTTCTAACGATGTTACCTGACTGTACAAACTACTTCGACTATTCTTGTGTAAGCGTTTTTCTTCGTCCAATTTGTTGTGGATGTCAGCATTTTGCCTGACTAAATGGTCATTTTCCTTGCTCCTTTCATCGAGATCTTTTCGTAGTTTTGATATTTGATCTTTCAATTCTTTATTTCGTTCATCCAGAGAAACAATCTGGTTTTCAAGCCCATCTCTCATACTTGTTTCTTGTGTTCGTTCTTTTTCAAGATCTGTGCGAACCGTTATCAGCTGTGTTTCAAGAACAATGATCTCCTGCTTGTTACTTTCAAACTCTTTCTTCAGAGAATTGTAATCTTCATTGAAAGCGTTAAGCTCTCTTCTTAGCCTTGCGTTGTGGTCATTCAAAACTGATAACTCTTGCCCTAACTTCTGTTTTTCGTCGACGCTTGAAACTCTTTCCTCCTCAATTTCGTTTCTCAAACCTTCGTTCTTATTTTGTAAAGATACGTTACTTTTGACAAGCTTATCAAGTTCTTCTTGGGTCTTGGAAATTTGTTTTTCCAGGCTACATATTTGGTTTTGCCAAGATACTTTGTCCTTTTTGTTTAGATTCCTTTCATCATTTAGGATGTTCTGTAGATTTTCTTTCTCCTTAATTAGACGATCTTTATCCATTGACAAAGAACTTTTCTCTGTAACAAAGTTAGCTCTTTCTTGGTGAAGTCTATCAACATCATCTTGTAGTGCAGCAACTTTATCTCGAAGCTTCCTTTCAATCTGTTTGCTTGCTTTCCTCTCTTCTTCCAAAGTGTTTTTGAGGTTGCTTAAATCTTCGTTCAGCGCGTTTTTCTCTGTTGTCAGTCTCTCTACCATTTCTTTCTCAAGGCTTTCAGTAAGATTCTCCAAAGACGAAATACGTCGAAGAAGAGTTTCTTTTTCCTTTCCATGCAAGGTAGCGTCTTCGCTTGACAAACGTTTTAAATTGCTGATGTCTTTAACCAGAGTTTCCTTTTCTTTTGTGATAACAAGAATTTCTTGTTGTAGCATTGTTGTTCTATTTTGGAGAACAGTTATTTCTTTTCTAAAATTTGTGTTGTTCTTTGCCAACAGATCTTGTTGTTCATCCAACGTTTTTCTCAAACTTTTGTTTTCGTTCACAACAGTATCTTTATCTATTTTGGAAGCAGACCTTTCTTTGTCCAGAATCATTTTCAAGTTTTCGTTTTCGCTTTTGAAAGACGAAATTTCATTGTTGACCTCATTGAGATCTCTTTGTAGTTTTGAAATCTTTTTCTCAAGCAGAAGAATGTGATTTTGTAAACTTTCTTTGTCCTGGTCGCTTAAACTCGTTTCTTCGTCTCGCAACTTCCTTAAATCGTCGTTATCTTTGACTAAAGAATCCCTCTCTGCTGATAAAGAGTCATTCTCTTTTACAATAACAGTCATTTCTTTATGAAATCTATCTGCCTCATCTTGCAACGCAACGATCTGGTGTTGAAGATCGCGTTTGTGTTTTTCTGTTGCTTCTCTCTCTTTTTCTATTGTAGTCTTGAGCTTGTTTGCTTCTTGTATCAAATATGTCTTCTCAGTTCGAAGCCTCTCCAAGTCTTTTTCAAGCTTTTCCTTGTTATTTTCCAAAGTCGTAATATTTCTCCGAAGGGATTCCTTATCTTTACCGTGAAGTTCAGCGTCTTCATTTAGCATGGTTTTCAAAGAGTCGTTTTCCTTAGCTAATGTTTCTGTCTCCTTCCTTAGAGAAAGCACTTCTTGCTGTAAAGTCGAAATGGTTCCTTGTAGAGAGCCAGACTGTTTCGTAAAATTCGCCTTGTTCTTTGCATGAATATCTGCTTGTTCGTCAAGAGTCTTTCTCAGTAAACTGTTTTCGTTTGTTAGTTCTTCTATCTCCATTCCACAGGCCAAATGTTCCTCTTGGAGCTTGGTTTCGCGATTACGAATGGTAGCAATTTCTTGCTCTAAACTAGCTACAATTTCAGGGCGTGAGTTTTCGTGCTCTTTAAGCTTTTCTCTTAGGTAGTTGCTCTCGTGTAAAACAGATTCATACTGTTTACCAAGTACGGAAAGTTTGTCCTGCATTCTGTAGGTTTGTTCTTGTAAATCTGTTGTGTTACTGAATAAGGACTCTTTCTCGTGTTTAAGCTCGACAATCTCGGCTTGGCAACAGTCTTGTTGTCGTTTTAGCATCTCGTTCTCTTTTCTCAGTGGTTCTTTTTCTCGCGTCAGTGACAAGACGTCTTCTTGTAATTTGTGCACCAACTCTTTTAAGGTATTGTTGTCAGTCCTTAAGGTATTCTGTTCTTTATCACTTCCTTGTGAAAACGTCTCTTGCGACTTTAGAACATCCTCGTAGTTAGCACGCCATCGCTGAGCTTCTTCCTCAAGAAGTAAGAATTCTTCTATCCTATTGTCAAGCGCTTTATCTCGCTCTGACAAGATCTTCCGCAATTCATCATTTTCTGTTACATGCGCGTCCAAGTCTTTTTCTTGTGTCGCTATCTGATCTTTATACTGTCTCTCGGTAGAGATAAGTTCTTGGATCTTGGACTGAAGGTCTTGCTTCTCACTTCCATGCTGATTCCCAAATTGTGTTATCTTTTCCGTTAGCTCCTTAATCTCGACTAAGAGAAGGTTATTCCTCTTTTCTAACTCTTCATCCTGTTTTTTCAACGTGTTGTAACTAGTCTTCCATTCTTTTACTTCATCCCTGACAGCGTTCAACTCCTTGCAAATGACTTGGTACTCCTCTGTTTCCTGTTTTGATAACTGTGATTTGAGAGCATACAGTTCCGTTCCAATGGTAGTTTTTTCTCTCACTAGTTGCTGGATACTCATTTCTTTATCCTTTATTTCTTTCTGCAACACTTCGCAGCGCATCTGAATGTCACTGAATTGCTGCGAGCGCATTTTCAACTGCTGCTCAGCCTTGTTCTTGTATTCTGTATATTGCAATCGGAAGCGTTCTTTTTCTAGATGTGTCTCAGCAAGTTCTTGCTCAAGTGCCAAGAATTTGTTGCTAAGCTCCTTCAGTTTCCTTTCTCTGCTTTCTTTTTCTTTTGTAACAGAACTCAAATCATGTTCCAACTGTCGTATGCGATGCGGAAGACTAGCCAACTTCTTCTCTAGATCAGCATTTCTAGCGCGAGCTTGAACTAAACTTGCATCAAGGCCTTCGATTCTCTTGTCATAAGCATTGACTTGAATTCGAAAAGCTTCTATAGTTTTCAAAGCTTCTTCATGTTTCTCGCGCGATTCTCGCAGGGCGTCTTGTAGTTGTTGTGTTCGTCGGAGCTGGGTATAATCGGCTTGCTGAAGTTGCTCGTTTAACACATGTACTTTATTGTTATAACCATGACGTTCCTGTTCAAATAACTTCTTCTCTTTTGTTAGTTCATCTACCTTGAGCTTTAGTGATTCTACTTGAGAATCAGCAAAAACCTTGTCTTCTCTTAGCTTTTTCAGTTGCTCATGCAGGTGTTTGTTTTCATCATTAAGACTGGTAAAAGTAACCTCCATGTCTTTTACCGCATCACCGTTAAACACTGTGGGACAACTACCTTCTACCTCTTCAACCCTCTGGCACGAGATTGGCTCGTCGCTAATGGGTATCTGTTCCCCATTTTTCAACTGTGTTACCACACTTCGAAGCTGTTTGATCTCTGCTTTCAATATTTCATTTTCTTCTACCACAGTTGTATAGGATTCCTGGTACGTGCCTGTATTGGAAGTATAAAAATCGATAATTTACAAACCAATATATTGTTTAGATATAAACAGAAAGTATGAAATTTCCAAAAACTCCGGAACATTTTGAAGAAATGTTGGAACATTATCCAAAAGGTTTGAAAAGGCTTTTAACGATTTTTGCAAATTTTGAGAAAATTTTCGGTTCATGTCCTCACTTGTAGTGATATGGAAATATGCAGCTTTGTGTTTTTAGCAGAACAATTGCGTCTATATACTTGTAATAAAACAAATATTGCAAACTTTTAAAACATATAATATCTTAGCTAAGAGCTCAATCATGAAGGTTTTATCCGTTGTGGATCTTCCTTGACTGCTTGTCTCAACGAGACTTGATCGAAATTTAACTAAAGGTGACCGAAGATGCTTTCAGTACTGTTTAGACACTTTGACTTTTTGTATTCTTGATTAAAAATGTATTTTCATATAATCCGTATTTCGATTCCCGCAAGAATGTTCCACACAATTTCAGTTTGTAAGTCTGCCGTATTCATCCCCCATAGAACAGGTTTCTTTCTACAAAATTAGTCACATGATTCTTTAATATCTTTATTTTTATAAATCTTTAACCATATCATGGTACGGTACACACAACAGAGCGCGGCTCCAAATTAAGTGTGCCCTTGGAGGAGGTGACAGT
>JAOBRH010399167.1:0-11282 GCA_027575125.1 Umimayanthus parasiticus | reverse complement strand
TTGAAAAGAAACGCTATTTTCGTCCGTGAGAAGCCTTGCTTTCTGCATGAGATCCCTTTCTTGTTGACGGCGTAGATATGCAAAAATCCAGCTTGGGTAACGTGCTAGTTTCTAGTTGCAAATAAGTGACAACAACTGGAGTTTAACAAAAACAAAAAATACTGATAATAATTAAAATTGAAAAAAAAGTTTTGTTGCAAAAGGGGGTTACGGAACCTTTTATTCGACCCCTAGCCCTGAAGAGGCGAGGAGTTTCTTCGGACTTCCGAAGTTCCCCACGAACCACGGAATACACAATGTGACAGTACAATAGCGACCTGGCTTGTACATGTAAGCGGATAAAATAGACAGCGACTCGACGATCGAATACAAACAAGATTGATCACCGATCAGTTCTCTTGCCACATAAGGAAGCGTGATGAACTGGAATTTTAATAGAAGCGGCTCCTATACAAGAATACCAAAATCGGGATTTTAAAATATAACTTATATGAAGAGATGACGGCACTTCCGGAGTTTCCCTGGCAAGTGGTCAGATGAAACTTGAGAAAGTCTGGATATTACACTGTACGAAGGCTCGAGTCTTTATTGTACTGACAGTGAGCACTATATGTAGCTTTAGCCATACAAACACAGATTCGAAATCAACTTAATTCCTCTACAGTTCTTATATTTAGCTGTAAGTTTTGATGTTAGAACAGATAGATTTTCACAGTTTTTATAATTTTTACGAACAAAAAATGTTGAGATCTTCCCACAATCGATGTGGAACAGCGAGGCAAGTTCTACAGGAAGGGGTAGCTAGTAAGAACACCTATGTGTTCATTTGTCGCAAATTACCATCTTAACTTCCCACGACCAGCTCCATCTGGACTTGTAACTCAGTTGGCAGAGCAACGGTGATCTGTTCCGGAGGTCGTGGGTTCGAACCCCACCGGGGTCAGAGATTTTTTCTCTTTCTCCGTTTGGGCCCATTTCCTTTCTTGGGCAAACGCTAAGAAGGTATTATTTGGGATATTAATTAGAGCAGCGCACACCAACGGAATGACCCTCAGCTAAGATCCAGTTGGAAATAGAAACCTTTGTTTCAACCAGTACTTGAGCAAATTCCAAAAAAGGGGATGAAAAAAGAGGTGATGCATCAGCTTGAATGCTATGTTGGATGTCATAATGAAAATCCCAACAATGAATTAGGTAAGATGTGATTCTGAAATGTGATTCTGGTTTCTGAACTGTTGCAGACTAGCTTAATATATAAAAATGCTGGGATCCAGCCTTTTACACCAATAGACCTTTTCACGGTTTTCGCCGCTATTTTGTTCAGTAGGCAAAGTGGGTCAAAATAAGAGAGTTTGTATGGAAATTCGGCGTCAAATATTTCTAATAACATTCCAGTTTTGAAAAAGTTATGAATTGAAAACTCTAATGTTACGAGAGAGAAACTGAATACCAAAATTTGACGCATGTAGCCGCATACGAAAGCGTCTAGTCACAATTTAAATTTTAGTAAATATAAAACGATAATCATGGAAAACTGTACGCAGTCAATTGACATTAAATTTTGTAGTGCATTTTCCCACGACTCCCAACTGCGAAAGAACAAACAACGAAAGAAATACTTTATCTCAAATCATGAGCAAAGTGGTGCACTGTAGGCCCATCAACTCTCTCACCCTCTTGACGATACAGTTGAACAAGTAAATACTGCTGTCTTCAACAAAGCTCGATAGCAATTGTTTTACTATTGGTAACTACTAGTATTATTTTTTATTTAATACATTTACAAAGTGTAAAGTGCGCTTATCCATTTCTGCCCTAAGTGCATAAGTTGACAGGCTTACGGTAAGCTAATTACACTAAGTAAATTTTCAAGACTGTCTTGCAAGATGAAAGGAATGATTCCGATCTCAGGTCATAAATATAAGAAGGAGCCAGGTTATTGAGTGGTTTAAATGTAATCTGAAGAATTTTAAACTTGAATCTTGAAGGTATAAATTTCTTTATACTATCTATTTCCTATTACTGGCAGCCCTCTCAAAGTGTCCAAGGAGAAGGCTAAAGGAGGAGGCCAGGTGTGATGGAAGACACGAGAAAGATAGAGGGTCAGTGGCATGCTCGCCCAGGAAAATTTGAACAGCGATACCCCCAAAAGGCCATTTCCTGCAACCCGAGTGGTCAGACCTCAGTTTTGCAGTCTAAAAATCGTCATATTTCTTGTAATTGTTTTAGCTATACTCAGTGATAGATCTAGGATCTGTTAAAATGTGAGGGTCCATTGGACCCCCTGTTGTTAATATTTGGCACTGTCCATCTGCTGCATGAGGTCCTCATTAATATTCATGATTTATTCTTTTTTCAAAACCTGTTTTTAGTTTCTGTTTTGTTTTCACTTAAGTTTTCTTACTATTGGACCAAGATTATATCAACATTGGATTAGATTGAATGAAAAAGAAACAGTAAACACACTAATAAAATTTCTTACTGGCTTCGGTTTCCTTCTCTATAATGTAATATGATTTCACAATTCGCTTTGGAGCATGAAGATTTTTTTAAGAATCACCATTATTATATTTTAAATAATCAAACAAAACTTTGTTTTCTGTGCTGTTCGCTGCAGCGCAATCCAACACTGATTTTGATAGACCTAACCCTTGCATGGGTGGTGTGGCAAATAAATTGTAACTTACCCCGTGCTGCATCTATTGTCTGTCTTAGAACTGTCTGTACTGTGGACAGTGTCTTCTCACAAGCTAACGGCAGGTTGTCTGGGTGTTTGTGTGTCCAAGCAAGCAGCAGACTTGCAAACAGATCTCCTGTGCCAGTGAAAATTGCATCCAATCTTGGAATTTCCAGCTTCACTCGAACACCTGAAATAAATCAAAAATTATATTTCATTCACTGCAATAACAAGAAAGCTTAGTACTTAATTTTACTAAACTAAAAACAGGTATAGTTATATACTATATAGCAAACACTTGCATTAAAGTTGGAAGTTTCCAGTGTATAGTTAATTAGAGGAAATGCTCCCTCATCCCAATTATAACCCCCCCCCCTCTCCACAACAAGCCTTGAAAACTTCTTATTAATGTTCTTACAAACAGTAGCGAAAATGTTCAGTAAAGACTGTCCTGACCCAAATAGAACTACCACATAATAATATACTGTAATTAGTAGCAGTACAAGAAACAAGCACGCCTGCCAACTCTCCCGGTTTCAGCAGGAGTCAACTTTTCATTTTCTCACAGTCTCCTGACAAAAGTCCAAAATCGCAGCTTTCGGGAAAATAAATCCGCAATTAAAGCTTTTAAAAGTAAGTCTTCATCTAAAAATGTGATTACGGCTCACACATGCACAAATGGAAACTACCTGGAACTCTACAATCTTACAGGTCAGTATGGAAGCCTCAGGCCGTCGCAGGTATTTTTGTTTGACAACTTTTATTTTTTGGTTTTATTTGACAAGTATTAACTTTTTGTTTTGTTACCACTTTTAACAACTCGGCAGAATCGAGAAGTTCCATCGAGCAACCACTTAACGTTGAGCTAAAAATGCAAAATGAAAAATTTTGAAATGCACAAGAAAAGATTGTAGTGTTTGTATAACTGGTTATCTTAACATAACAGACACTGTACTCAGTAATAAGACAGGCATGTTCTCTTCACCCAAATCAGAACTGGTTATCACAACTTACCAGACACTGTACTCAGCAATAAGACAAGCATGTTCTCTTCACCCAAATCAGAACTGGTTATCACAACTTACCAGACACTGTACTCAACAGTAAGACAAGCATGTTCTCTTCACCCAAATCAGAACTGGTTATCACAACTTACCAGACAGTGTGCTCAACAGTAAGACAAGCATGTTCTCTTCACCCAAATCAGAACTGGTTATTACAACTGCCTTTGATCCTCTGTCATGTAAGATCTTCATCGCCTTTGGCAAGAAAAAGGAATGAGAAACTACATGTAAAGATGGTAGTGTTTTTTGTTGAACATTGTAAACCAGCTGAAGATGAAAAAACAGTGGTAAACACTAGACTGACAGCATCAGTTCATGGTAGGTAATCACTGAAAATATAGTAGAATTTGTGATGGATGGTGTTTAGTTCTACCAAATTTCTGGAAATTCTGTGTTATGCCACAGTTTTCTATTTTTTAGGTTCTACGAGCTCTACCAACCCAAATTTTGCCCATTTTGAAACTAAAATAGAAATTTTATTAGCAAGTTGTTTTATTTTTTATTGGTTATATCACAACTCACAGCGTACTTGTTACTTTTCATGTGCTGTTTCTGAATAATAAAGGGGGGGGGGGGGAAATGGGAGATTTCACAAGCCATGACGAGTTTTGCGAAGGTGCAGTGAACTATGTGCTGTGACAGTTGCGACACTGACAGCACTGTAACAGTGTTGACAATTGACACTGGTGTGAGAGCAATGTTCGCATTAGTGTGGTAGCGACGTGCACATCACTGTGAAAGTAGTGGCAAGTACATGTACTGTCAGTTTCCACCACTGTCTCCATAATGTGTACATCCTATTCTCAGCTTTATCTTATTGGTCTCTGATCATTGTGGGATTCCTCCTGTGTAGTTTGTCTCGTGTTCTCTGTAGAACAACCACAGTGTTAAATTCTCACGCTTGAAACATACATGTCTTGAAAAACAAGTACATGTACATTGTATGATAAAATGTTGACAAAAAAGGTTGACTTTACTGCTTGGCTTCTTGTATACCGTCTTCAAAATTTTAGCTTTAATAAAAGCAGATCAAAAACACATATATTTACAGTTTCAACGGTTTTTATTTACCACATGTACATCACTACATAAGAAAAACGAATATAAAAATGAAAAAAAGGTGGAGGGAACAGGATTTACAACCCTAGGGGGTTAGACTAACAATCCTGTGCCCTTCTTATTTTACAATAAGTCAAAAAGTGAAGTAAAGTAAAGCGGTAACGTACAGCAGAATCAGAAATTGTAGTTTGCATTTACAGTTAATTTCGATAGACAGTAAACCTATTAAGTCATGCGTTTTACTTTTTTTATTCGCTCTTACCCCAATGTACAAAATAATGATATTGGAAATAAACTTAATTTTTATTCTCCCCCCTACTAATGAATTTTAGATAAACTTTCCCGTAAAATAAAAAAGTTACAAAACTGTGGCCTTAATGAGATTTGTTGAATTAATCAGGGCTCAAAGTTAGTGACCAATTGGCCACAAAAGCCACTAACTTTTAAAAAATGCTCAAAAAACTGAAGTTAGTTGCACAGCTGAGCCTGGACGCCTGTTCTTGGAGGATTAAATCACCGAAATTGACAATGATTCACTGTGGTCCGTTCTCCAAGTTCTTTATTTCTCTGTCTGATGAATGGTGTAGCCTCAGCATTTCCACAACTTAAGACGTGATCAGAATAACTGTGGAGAGGTGGGAGGTTGAATGCCTTTTGTGTCCAGCTTCGCTCCTAACATTTCAACCTGTGCGCCTAAGATTTTGAAAATGCACCTAAATTTTAAAAACTATTTGCAAAAATGTACCTGGAAAATCGTTAACTTTGAACCCCGCGTGATGTTCCTTTCTTTGGGCATTCTACTTGCAATTTCAGATTTTACAAAGTAAACCACACTTTATCAAAATTTATATTATTTTACTTATTACAAAAGCATTCTATGGTTTATGTAAAACACTTTTACCTGAAATGCATCTTTTTCCGATGAAATCATTCTCCCAGTCAGCATTCTGAAAAGTCAATAACAAATAACTTACCCCTTTGGTTGGTTTTTTAAAGAAATAATAAATTTTAAAAATGTTTCGCTTTCTAAATACATTCAAGTTTGCAAAGTTTTACAATGTACTTTAAGTTTGAGCATTTAGTGTACTACATGTATGTATATTGCACGATTCCACATTTAGTCCATCAGCCGGGGAGGTTGTATGGCTCATTTATGGGGAACAAATGAAACTTGTATAATCTCTATCTTTGACTATTGAGCATCATAAAAATGTAGGATAGCAAGGATAGAATGGTAACTTTCGCTTTGTAAATCGAATTTTAAATTATTTTGTCCCATACACCATCTTTTTGGGCGCCATCTTGAATTTTGAAAAACAACTTTAAAAATGTTATTTTTTCTTAAATGCTTACAATTTGTTGCCTAGACGTATAGTTTGAATGATATGTATCTGAGATGTATTCCCAGCGCTGTTTACGGTTGTTCAAGCTATGATAATGTCAAATATGGCATCACAGTGACCGCCATTTTGTTTTGTAGCTTGTATATTCAACCGCTACTGTATCTTCCAAAATAACCAAATTTCCATTAAGACGCTCTACAATACAACGCTACAACAACTTGCTTAAAAAGCTATTGCTATCATCTTTTTATAGATTTAGTTAAGCACACAATGCCATGAAACAATACACCACAAATCGGAGCAAATAACTAGGTCCACACTTCACTCTAGAGCTCGTTTGAGTATAGAAACACCATGATCTTATAAAGCCCTTCACAGCTGCAACTTGCATATGAGATCTATAACATAAACATACGTTCTTACATGTATTTTGTACTGCATCTGTGTCTTGAAGATCGTAGCTGATCGTGAAAAGAGAAAAACGTTCCTATGCGCAATTTGTGACATTGTTGTATAACATGTGCCCTGTCAACAGGAATCTTGCTAATCAAACCTGAAGAAACACAAAGGTAATAACTTTCTGTTCGCCACTAAAAGTAGCAGCTCTTTTGCAAGTACAGGAAAGTAGTTCCATGACTCTTAAGGAGCTGGCTTAGATCCAAGCCACACAAATTCCTAGGTGTTGGATATCGTCTACTTCCCAGCCATGCCCATGAGGGGAAAGATTGCCGTAAGTGGAACGCTCGCTCTTCTCTAGATTGACGTTGGATAATTGGCTCTTGAAGCACAGATGACTCGCATGCCCACAGAGCCTGTGGCTCGACTTTCCCGCCTCTGGCGAGTGGATCTCATAGCACAGCATATCCACACTCTGGCACTTCTTCCCATACAACTGACACATGAATTCATGCCCCTGTACCTTTGAAGGTCTCCTCCTCTGCCCACTCCTCCCTGATTCTCAGGCATATGTTTCATTGCCCTGGAGAAGCTGGACTGCTTTCCATTTCCCTTTACCTAAGGTGGCAGATATGGTATCACAGCCTGTCATCACGTTTATACCGATAAGGGTTTTCATAAAGCAGTATTTGTCAATGCCTATGTTGAGTTACTTCTCCAAGTGGTTAACAACTAAAGAAAACTCTTCTGCTCTTTGAATAAACTATTCTGGTCTGGTTAGAGTCAATCGAAATCTTGATATTAGCACTCTGTACATGTAAATGCCAAAAGTGGAAAGAGCAGGTCAAAGTTAGTATATTTTGAAAATTTAGGGGCTTAATATTGAAAACTGTGACAGTGGTGGAGTTTTTGAAAACTAAAAATACCCCAAAATTTTAAAAGGGAATGTACATGTATGGGCATTTGCATGATATCGAGGCTGGACGTAAAACTCCCATATATTCTTTGTTAAATTATCTGTTTTTAAAAACTTTACAAATGCCATACTTTTCAGTATTAAATCCCCAAATTTTCGGTACTCACTAATTTTGACCTTCTCTTTCCATTTCTGGTACTTACAGAGTGCTAACATCGGGTATTCAAAAGCGTGACAAAGGTCTATTCTGGTCTTCCCGCTTCTTCTCTTTTCATGTAGCACTTTCCAAGGTTTTGGTTTTAAGCAAGCAGTAGGACAAAGACATCAGTGTTATTAGAGTGGATGACACACCAGCCTCCAACATGCCGAGCACCTGGAGAACCATAATTAGCGTATTACCCTCTTCATGATTGTACTCTAGCTCGGAAGCAGGTTCACATGTGGCTGCACTGATTTTTGCGGGTTGTCACGTACGTGATCTGGTTGCTGAATCTGCCTCGGAATTCTTGTCTTCCATTGTGACAAGAGGAATTTAACGATGTCACACATGTTTGCAGTGACAAGCAGCTTGGTCCATTACTTCACCTATGGGCAGGGCGTATGTTCTTGTATGGTACACCGTCAAGAGGTAGACACTCGACATTTTGATTGATACCTCGCGGCACACGTCGAGCACTACGTCTACGTGCCTGCTATCTGTTCTCATTACCAATCCAAACACTTTTTTGATGATTTGATTTTCTAAAAGATTGCTACTCCATTAAAATGCTGGTTGCTTTCTATTGGGAGAGTTTCGAGACTTTGCTTGTCTTTCGTGGGAATTCATTAGAATTAGCAAGAGACCAAGGAAGAGCACCAAGAAGATAGGTGAAAAAATGATCATGCCAGTCTCAGTGACGAAACTGTCTGAGTAACATCCGTGCAAATCCAGCATGATTCATATGAAGAAGAATTAGCTCTGGAATTAGTGTGAACCTTATGCACAGCTTTTAGATCTTGAAAGACTTCAGCATGATTTTCTTCAATGGATCAAAGTTATCTGAAGTATGACTGGATGCGCAACGTTTACTACAAAGCAATTCGCTGCCTGCTTTCCCTTACTCTTGGCCTGCATTTAGTCTTTACCTACCTCTCTTGTCACTTGCTACCTGAAGACAAGCTCGTGAATGCTGAATCTTTTTTCCACGGACTGGTGAACACATGAATGAGCAGATCCACCAGCTTTACAACGGCTTTGATGTGTTATTATTTTAATGCATGTTGGAGCCAGCTCCTTATGGGTATAGGTCTGAGATGAAGTAAGAGACAAATACTCATGAAGAAGCTTCCAGCACACACCACGTCTGGTGTCATTCAGCATCCATCTATGAGTCGGGGCAAAAGTATAGCACTAACTCGATGCAACCTCCTCCCATCTTGCAATTTATGGTGCTCTGAATGTTCTTGTCAGCTTTACATTTTTGTCCAAAATGATTACGGTCCCCCATCTGAACGGAAAATTTGCCTTTGTTCAAGGCTGCAAAAGATTCCGGCATTCTGACACACAGATTCAAGTCGTTCAGGAATGGGATGAAGTAGCGCATGTAGTTTTGGTGACCATTCGCAAATGCTCCTGGTATCACCTCTTCGATGCATGACAGGTACAACTCCAAGCTACCAGAGCACGACGCATAGATGAGGTTCAGCATGAGGTCGCACAGCTCCAAGTACGAAAACCACAACCTCCCTAAGTATGAACGTTTCTCTTTCATTTCCCTACATAGACATGGAACTGCTCTCCAAACTCGCAGAACTCACGGCATTTCATTACTCCCTCCAACTCTTCTTTGTTCAGTTCAAATTTCAGTTGCTAGCAACTTGAAAACCTCTCTTTTCTGCCATTGTTGTGCTAACTGTTTTTAACTATTTCACTGCCAATGTCGACTACAGTCAACATTTGGAGCTGCAGATAAGTTCAGGATTGTGACGTAACCAAATCTTTGATTACAGCAACTTGTGTCGGTGTTATGAAGAAGTATTGACAACCAGACCAAGATAATCTTGATTATGGCCACTTTCTAGAAACTGGATTGAGAAAAAGCTTGAAAACTAGGTCAAAAAATCAAGGGGTAATTTATGTGACACCACGAAGTTTCCGTAAAGCTCATTTTCTAGCTCCCTGCAATACATGAATCTTTCTCACAACCATTTTGATTGTACAAAGCCTTATACAAGGGCAAAGCAGGCTAGAGAAAAAAATTAGGGCAAGTAAGGAGAAGAGCGAGATGGCTGCTCTCTCGAGTTTTTTGGCTTCTGTGCATGCTCACAATTTTTACCATTTGGATTATCTGGTGACATCTGGAATACCTCCACTGCAATCCTGGTTGGACTGATACAGATCTAAAAGTTTGCTTGAGCCCCAAAATACTAATCTTACTGTGAAAAATGACGTTTTTAAGAAAAAATTGGCAGTGATGACTTAAAATTAATATGTAATGGTATGGAAATACGAGGGGTAGAAAAGCTCAAAAATTCCCTTGAAACCATGCGAGACAGACTGACGGCCGCTGGAAGGGAACAACAATATGGTAAGCATGGATTTGCATCAGTTGAGCACCCAACAGGTGTCCTCAAGGCATAAAAATGCTCTACTAGTTTGCATAAAAATATATCTAATAATACTTTGCTGTTTGGTATTTCATGTATCACTTGGAAAACCATTAGACTACAGAGTAGAAATTAAATGTTGTTTTAGTTTCATTTAACTTTGTTCACGTTGTTCCCCGTATTCATGTACAGATGAAACATTAGACAACAATGTTCAAACTTGTTGAACATCATTTAACATTTACAATTTTAAATGACCTGACCTGTCCATCCCCCGGGCCATATGCACAGAGGCGTGTAGACCTTAGGGTATGCTTTTTTAACCTGACCATATTTACAGGGTACAAAACTCTTGAAAGTTTATCACACTCAAGGTCCAGAAATTACATGTCTTTACTAAATGTGTGAAGTTTGATCTCAAAATCACACACAGGGTATGAATTCCTGAGAACCTTAAGAGCGCTCTATAAATACCTCATTATTATTATTATTATTATTATTATTATTATTATTATTATTTCTCATGAACAGGGTAAGGGTGTGAGTGTCGGAGCAGAATCCGCCTGCCCAAATTTAGGTTGAGTACCCCCAGGGCCAATCCCAGGGAACATATTAATTTTAGCACTTTTTAAAAAATCTTTTGCGTCATGAAACTTGCCAGGTGCTACTTGTACAGTACATAAACACGTACAAGCATTTCTATGTAATAAACGGATCATTAGAAGCCTCGTGCTAAATTGGAGACCTGATAAATTGTCTTTACTAAGTGTACATGTATAACAAGCACTAATTGTGCGGCATACTGAGAATCACTTACTCTGCTTCAAACTGGTTGGGTGTAATGATATCAGCCAAGGGTAACAGCTTGTCACGATATATCGGCATTAGCTCTTTAGGCACATACTATGAAACCAGATAAAGACAAATACAAACAGTAAACTTGTAAATACCTGGTACATGTACATAGCTCAAATATGTATATGCAAACAACAAGTACAAAAATATAACATTGGTAAAGAATTTGAAGTGGAGAAAAAGTCACACACTCAGTTACATTGCTGGTCTTGTTGAATATGTCTAAACATTTCAGAGACTACTTTTCAGAATTTCTAAAGATTTCCAAACTCTCACCAGTATTTATTTTCCAAATAACTGAAGAGCTCCATGCAAAAACGGCCTAAGTGACGATTTTGGACCACCCTTCACAAAACCTCCAAATTATCTACTTTCCTGCAATGTTA
>JAOBRH010399166.1:0-12458 GCA_027575125.1 Umimayanthus parasiticus | reverse complement strand
TTCTATATCCATTCTGTAGCCATATGTAAATCATAAGAATGCTTTCAATAGAAGAAACGAGAACGTACTTTTTTTTTCTGTTAATCGCCTTTCTCCATCTATTTTTCGATGGAGTACCATTGTTTACACATGGTGATAATGATGACGATTCACCAGATTTTAACCTTCTATATCCATTCTGTAGCCATATGTAAATCATAAGAATGCTTTCAATAGAAGAAACGAGAACGTACTTTTTTTTTGTTAATCGCCTTTCTCCATCTATTTTTCGATGGAGTACCATTGTTTACACATTTTTTACTTGCAGAGCGACAATTTCATCAAGATCATCGACCATTTGCACAATACATTGAGAATCGACATGGCTAACTACAGGGTAGGTTTTATATCTTTGTCGTTTTGAGCAGTTGTTATACCATAAAAGCTCTATTAAACATCCCTCCAGTGGTTTTAGAACGTTCCTGGGACTTTCCCTTTCAACTTGTTATAGGGGATCCTCCAGTGGTTTTGGGACGTCCCTGCGATTTTCCCTTCCAACTTGTTGCAGAGGGTCCTCCAATGGTTTTGGGACGTCCCTGTGATTTTCCCTTCCAACTTGTTGCAGAGGGTTCTCCAATGGTTTTGGGACGTCCCTACGATTTTCCCTTCCAACTTGTTGTAGAAGGTCCTCCAGTGGTTTTACGACGTCCCTAGGACCTCTTACAACTGTTATTAGAGGGTACTCCAGAGGTTTTAGGAAGTCCTTGGGACCCCCTATAGCTAGTTGCAGAGGACTTTCTATTTGTTTGCGGGAGTCCCAGGGACCTCTTACAGCTGGTTGTGTAGGGTCCCCAAGTGATTTGAAGTAGTCCCTAGGACCCCTCACAACTGTTAACGGAGGATCCTCCAGTGGTTTTAGGGAGTCCTTAGGACTCTTTACCGTAGACAGTGCTAGTAGATTCAGGGACCTGTGATTAACCTGTTTTCGTCGACCAGCGGAAATTGTATTGCCTCTGTCCCTTGGAATGCTTCGTAAGTGATTTCAGTGGGCCCTTTTCTGGTTCAAATATGTCAGATATGTAAGTTAACTGAATCCCGCGAGTCATTTGGAAACATAAAGTTCGGTTCATCGAAAAAACCCGAATATTGGCATCTGGATTTTTCTTAACATGGGTTCGGCACGTCCTAACAAACGCTCGCTGCCCAATGTCTGCAACCAATCTACTGACTTACAAAATCGGTAGTTCCGGTTTCGTATTAAAAGACTTAAACAATGAATAATTTGTTTTGGAGCATAGAGTTATATCACGTAAATACCAAACAAGACAACGCTCTGGACGGACGTTTAGAAGAAGTTATGAAACCAACATTAGATGATTAGTTATCTCATAACTTACTCTAAAGATGATCTTGATGTTTCTTAATATTTATTCGTTTTAAGAATTTACCATAATTTTTAAAAAATTAATTTTTGTTTTAGACGAATTTCCCATCGTCGAGTGGTGAAAAATTATCGGATCTGAAGTCCACTGTAGATCTCTTGACAAGTATAACCTTCTTCAGAATGAAGGTGAGTGAAAACGGAATTTCGAAGAAATTTTGTTGTTGTTAACATCTGTTCTCTATTTGTAGTTTGTGTATCTCCATAAATATCTGTTTCCAGTGGCATCGTAGATTATCTCGACACAAAATGTCTTGTAGTCTCTTATGTTCCTGTTTCTTGTCCAGTTCAATAACTTACAGTACCATCGTCACAGGTTCTTGGATTATCTCGATACAAATTGTCTTGTAGCCTCTTATTTTCCTGTTGCTTGTCCAGTTCAGTAACGTACATATTATCTCAATACAAAATGTATTGTAGTATTTTATGTTCCTTTTGGTTGTCCAATTCAGTTACTTACAGTAACATCGTCACATATTCTTAGATTATCTCGATACAAAATGTCTTGTTGTCCCTTACGTTCCTGTTGGTTGTCCAATTCAATAACGTACACTACCATCGTCACCGGTTCTTGGATTGTTTCGATACAAAATGTATTGTAGCCTCTTATTTTCCTGTTGCTTGTCCAGTTCAGTATCTTACAATGCCATCTTCACAGGTTCTTGGATTATCTCGGCCGCCACGAACAGCTGAGATTGTGACAGAATGTGTCAGGGTAAGTTTCAAGTTTCAACGTTATTGATTTGCCTTAAGTTAATTCCATAATATATTTACGAAGTGTAATAAAAGGTGGTCCCCTCAGCCAATAAATGAAATAAAGTAAATACTAGAGAGACTACAGTTGGCTAATGCATATTTAAGTGAAAGACAAATATTGATCGCAAAAATCAAACAGGAGGAAAAGAAAGCAATGCATACACCCACACACTCAGAAAACCGAAAACGAGAAACTATTGAAATCACTCAATAGTTAGCAGGCCTTGATTGAAGGTGCTGTTCCCTGGAGGACTCTTATATTCTTATCCCTAAACCTGTGAGCTGACGTCAGAGAGGCCTCTGATTTCCTACCCCAAACCTCAAGATGGCTAACTGTGGTCTTCTTGTGTAGAACTGTATGACAGCAACTTATGCGTTCCTGTACGCTAACTGCTCCGACCTGTACGAGCGCGAGCTGGCATCAGAGAAAGACGGTAACTCTGATGTAGACCACTCGGGGCCAAGGAACCTGGACTTCTGGCCCAAACTCATCTCGCTTGTAGTGTCCGTGATTGAAGAAGACAAAGGGATTTACACGCAAGCACTTAATCAGTAAGTTATTGTTCGCATCGTTATTTGAAACAAACTACATAATAACAATGCCTCTATCAATGTTAATCACGAGGGTGAGTGGGCAACCGGAATACGGTGGGGATTGCGATCATTCTTTCATCCCTTAGGTGAGGCGTTTTGCTAACTGTGAATGCAGCTGTCGGCTTTGAGTACCTTTACGATAGTCTTGTTCTTTTGCTGTTATGGTGCAAATTATTGCCCGGGGGTAGGGTAATTTGACTTAATTTTTTTGGATCAAAATTGCCACTGAATGCCGGACTTAACATTGATAGGTACATAAAGAACACACGGTAAAGTCGAACGTTGACATAAATGTAAAATTGTCGTCCATTTTATGCAAGGTATTTTTATTGGGCTTTGAATTGGTAGGGTAAAGAGTTACTAAACAGGGAGACTGGTAACAACTGGGAAAAAATAAAAATGGTCAGCAAACTGATGGAAACTTCAAACATAAACGAGATACTTCAAGACAAACAATTGTAATGCAAATGGAAGACGTTTTCTGTTTTTACATTCGTGAGTGAGAAAAAGGAGCTAATATTCTGGGGCAGGCTTACAGACATGTTGCTGATAACCAGCATGTTTTTTACATGAGATAGACAATGACAAAGACAATGACAGTGTTTTATTTGCTACAAATTGTACAAAATTATCTATGACTGTGTGTAGTAGATATATAAACTATTGTATACATAAGGTGCTAGCTACATGGAAACACCTTTGATTTGCATATATGCTGAATATATACTCGGCAGTAGCACAGGCAACAGGACACGTGCTCCCCTCTGGGCCAGGCTCCCTTTGTAGGGGAGGAGGTGACAGTCCACAACACCGGCATTAGCCTACTTTTATCGATAACCTTTGACGATACCTCTGACGATTAAAGAAGCCATTTAGCTCTCTATGATTTTAACTTTGTGTTATTATGGGTCAAAAATGGTTTTTGAAATTCACTAGGAAAAATAATTATTTTGTATACGTTATAGAAATACATGTAGATAGAAGAAAAGTAAATACTAAATTACACAAGTGTGGAAAGTGAAACAAAGAAGAACTGATGGAAAACATTAATCCTTATAGGATTCAGTGACACATGCTTTCAATAGAAAGCGTTGAAAACTGGCATGCGTGAAAGAATCCCTTTTATTTATTGTCGTCAACTGTATTCCAGGCAAATGTAATAGTAATTTTTCCATAGTTTGTTCATACCTTTGGAAGAGAATAAGAGATTTTACGATACATTCTTGCAAACTGGCACTCTAAAAGAGAAACGTTTTCTTAGGTGAGCTATGTTGATAGTGAAACCATTCCTTGTCCGTTTTAGTTTTGCTTTTGTGAACATGGCTCTAGTCTTGCTTTTTTGCCAAACGTAATGTGTTCATTCCTAAATTTATGGACGGTGGAAGAGTAATATTTTGTGTTGGTCCCGGTAACAACAAAAGATTAGCGATGAATAAGAACTTCACATTTACCTTGAACTTGTTGCAGGTTCCCATCGGAACTAAACGTTGGAGAAGTCAGTGCAGAGGTGTTTTGGGATTTGTTTTCAACAGATTTGAAGGGAATGCTTGAAGGTAGGAAAGGTGCTCGTGTTACATCAGATAAAAGGATACTGATCGACACTGTTCAGCTTTGACTCACTGGATTTTTGATGGCATATCTACTCACCTACTATACTCCACACCACTCTATCTTACATTCCTTTGCTTTACCTAGCATTATGTTTAGCCAAATAGTGCAATTTCAGTTCGGTGCATACGTATATACTTTACATTTTAGTTACCTTAGCTGGCTTTCTATTGGTCTGTTCTGGCCGACACAATAGAACTGGTGCTAGCCAGTTCAAATAAAAGGTTTAAGGCGCGCACGTACATTTTTCCTGCCACAATTCTTCAAATTCTCGCGCTTTGGCCAACCTGAGCCGGAGAACTGAACGGCTCCGATCCATGAGCAGGGCCATTCTGACCAGAAGCAGCTCCATGTAAGAACTGGCTGGTCGGACTAGCCAAACCAGACAAGTGGAAAGTGGCCCAAGTTAGATACAACTCGTTGATATACTTCGTTTGTGACTTTTGACATAATTACCAGTATTACACTCTACATTGTTTGCGTTGCATTTCTCTAATCTATTTAATATCGCATCGCCTCCGCTAATTTTCCTTTTGTAAATGGTCAATACCATTTGTAGCAATCAATGCCATTTCCAACAATAGGTGATGCCATTTGTAACATATACTACAGTAAAAAACATGTGAACAGTACTGAATCGTAGTGATAGTGAAGAAGACTGGAATGCTAGCGGTCACGGTTCAAAACACGGTAGTTCTTTTGTCATTGTATTACTTAGCCTTTGCCTTCCTTTATTCCCAATTTACTGAGTTTCGTCGGTATGAGTTAATTTCGGTTTGGATTGACTAAGGGTTCTGGTCAGGGTTAGTAGTAGCTGTCTTTCTGCCATCACGACTTGTCTTCTTTATGAAAAGGACAACAGACTGCGAAATGACATCAACTTTTACAAATGGCATCGACTGCTATCGAAGAGGAAAATTTCATTACCTGCACGTACGAAACTAATTAATATGCCTCCTAAGAAATTATATTTTAGGGTGTCACTGTTTCCAAATAAGTACTTAATAAAATTCGACCACATATTTAGAACACAGACAACAGCCTCCATGGAGCAGCGCTGATTACATGAATCTTCACTTTAAGGTAAGATACTTCACCAGATTTGTTTGTTATACTCACTGGTGTTCAGTAACTAGTTACCACCTGATGAAATGAGTAAACTCTATTTCAAAGGGAAACTATGAAATGTAAGAGTCTGTTGAACAATAATGATGCTGAAAGTCAGTTTAATATTTTTTAATCACCTTTCACTTATGTAGTTTTTTTTGTTGGTTTTGTTGAAATATTTTTAGAAACAACTTATTTATTTTATTTAGTTACATTATTTGATATAGATGGTGCTCAACCAGCTCCCTCGGTCAGCGGACAAGAGTTAAAAAAAATGTGGAAAAAAAAATTGTGGGATGTTCAAATTTACTAACACCAAAGAATCACAAACATATAATTAAAGAGTAAAAACGTGTTAAACAAAAAAAATACAGTACCTGGAAGGGAAGAAAGAACAAAGTTAGAGGTCCATAGGGGAAAGACACGAACGGTTGGTTGCTCCCGTGGACGTGCCCACTCCGATAATTGAATATAAAAATTAAGAAATCTAGGTGTCACAAAACGAATCTGGCCGCAAATCAGGCGACATGCTTTCGCGAACATTTACTTGATGTGACAAACAAAGGATCAGACCTGTCTAAACCCGTGGCTTGACGCTTTCAGTCCCCCACGTCATTCACAAGAACACATTCATTTGAAATTTGCGGAATCAACTTGCACCTAGAAGGTAACGAGACCCGCACTCGGGACCTCAGCTCCCCACGGAATCAATGAACGGTTTTCATTCACATAGTTTCGAACATTTTTTTGATAGGTGCTGCAAATTCGAACCAATGGCATGACCTCACTTTTTGATCCACATAAACTAATACCCCACTATTTAAACACTGATTTCCCCACAATCCAGTCTGTTCTGACGAAGAGGTAACGCTCGAAACGTCAGCTTTACACCCAACGGAAATGAAATTAAAACAGCTGATGAGACAAAACCAAAAAATGACAGCTATGAATAGGACTAAGATTGTGTACTGAACAAAGGCTGCTCAATCCCTGGAAAATTTAAAACTAGTTCGGCTTTTCTTCTGAGAGTCCCGAAAAGATCTTGTGTGAGAAAGCCTATTTTTGTCCATATACTCTTGGAAAACTCTTAGATCCTTATGTTGGTATTTTATGAATGAACCCGTTAACATCAACTCTTCACAGTGTGGGTCCAGTCTGTAAATCTAGCGCCAAATTGTTTGGCAACTGTGAACTTGTTTTTCAGGTGAAATGGTTCTTCAATGAGTATGCACAAGATGTTCCGATTATAAAGGGAAAGGTTCCAGAATATGCCAGGTGAGGGTTGTCTGCATACATCGTTACCATTACCATCATCATCTTCTCCATCATCATCTTCGTCATCATCTTCATCTTCATCACCACCACCATTTTCCTCAGCATCACCGTCACCAATATCATCACCATATTCATCATCACTACCACCACCATCACCATCTTTTCCTTCATCAACACCATTACTGTCACTATCACCAATATCATCACCATCACCAGTATTATCATCACCACCACGACCATCATCACCTTCATCAACACCATTACTGCCACCGTCACCATCACCACTATTATCATTACCATCACCATCACCACCACCATATTCACCATCGCCACCACCATTTTCATCAACATCGATATTATCCCCATCACCATATTCACCGTCGCCACCACCATCTTCATCACCTTGATCAACACCATCACAACCACCATTCCAATATCATCAACATCAACACCGTCACCACTACCATCATCATCGCCACCATAAGGACGTGCACAATGGATGCTGGACCCTAATCTAGCGTTTGATTTTAAAAATTTATTCTGTCGTCGCAGTTGGTTTAAGCCGTTTGTGAACCAGTGGTTGGTGGAGAATGATGAGGTAACGATGGACTTCATGACTGGAGCTTGGGAGCGAGACAGGAAGGATGGGGTGAGTACTTCATCACAAAGCGATATTATTATTGATAACGAGGATGATGACAGCGAGGTTTACGATGATTTTTGCTGATTGATGATGATTGTAGTGATAATGATAGAGAGAGTGGTTGAGATGGTAATGGTAAATGTGATGATGGTGTTATGTAAGGGTTGTGATAAATATTGATGGTGATGAAGATGGTTGAGGAGGCGATGGTGCTGATAGTAATGATGACTTTGGTGATGTTGGTTGTGGTTGTGGTGGGAAAAAAAGTTGATGGTTGAGATAGTAAGGGTGAGAGTAGTGATGGCTATAGTTGATGATGATGGTAATTATAGATGATGGTGATAATTGAGATAGTTGCGGAGGTGTTGCTGCTGATAGTGATGATGTTTAATAAAAATTGGGTTATAGTGAATAGTGATAGATTGTAATAGTGATGATAATGGCGATGGTGGTGATAGTGATAGTGTTGTTCATGACTTGATCTTTATCTTTTTATTAAACGGTTTATTGTTATATAAGATTTGCCCTTTTGAAAGCAAGGCTTTTGTACTATACTGCTTGAATTTGAGTCAAATACTCGAGTCAAATACTCGAGTCAAATACTCGAGTCAAATACTCGAGTCACTATACTTAACGATGTTCTATCTTGACTTGGAGTATGAGAGTCAAAAGAAGTTACGTAAAACCTTTACTCACAAGATTGTTGTTGTAATTTTGAAGGGTGTGGCAAAGTTTAAGTAAAACATCAAGACTCGTTTGAGCGTTTTGAAGATAGCAACAAGTCAGCGGGTCTCCATGATTCCAAAGTCATTCATTTCCAAATGTTCCATTTGCAAATTAGAACTTTTTCATTTTCTTCACCGAGAGCAGACAGTTGAAATTTTAAGAGCGGCTCTCAGTAATGATCAACTTAGCCGGGAAATTTTGAAAAAAATCAAATCTTTCAAGCGTTGTCAGATGAAAGGTCTAGGGTAACTAGTATCAGATACAATATTATGAATTTGCTCTGTTAATTCTACATTCTGCGGTAGAGATTAATGGTTACAGTTATTTTGAGTGGATTCAAAGCCTTCGCAGGTACTAAAGTTGTCCAACTTTAACCGGCGCTCGCAGAACTCAAGACCATTAGACGGCAATCTAACTGCATGTCCCAATACAATGTCATTGTCACTTCAATCTGCTTTAAGTCGTTTTAAAACACGTTTCTTGGATTAAAAAAAAATACAGGCCATCAAAAAAAAAACCCGCAGATTTTGGGCTGTTTTCATCCGTCCCAGTGATGATTTTGCTGTTAATGTGAAGCTTATTATATCTAGTTTTCAAAACTAAATTTAGTTTTTTGGTCAAGTTTCATTCGAAAGTTTAACAGCACTTCGTGACTATGCCTCCGCAATTGTCTGCCATGGACCGTATACGGTTGTTCAGCGAACTCCTCTTGGAGAAAGATTTGACAGGAAGCATCAGTATTCCCTCCGACATTTCTGTAAAAATGAACTATCAAAATCCTTCTAAAGAGTATTGAAAACATTAAGTGTCCCAGATAGGATGATAACTTCAATATAATTGATTTTATTAAAAAAACGTACTGTTTGTTGTGCTCGACGTGGCGCATCGGTTTATAACTGACTGTTATATCTAATTGTATTTCCTGTTTTGTTTTGCAGTTTGAGCCGAGCTCTGCTCACTATTTCTTCTCCAATTCAGTTGTTGATATATTTACAACGCTGAACCAGGTAAGAAGCAACGCCAGTTACTACACTAAATAAATTCAAGTAAGGTGTGGTGAAGGTTGATGAGGGTAAATGAGGTTGAGTGAAGATAGCTGAGGGTGATTGCTGGTGAGGAGTGACAATGGGGGTTAGTATAGGACAGTGATTGTGTGTGCATATGGGAGAAAGCGAGTGGTTATGAGAAGGGTAAGTAAAGGTGTATCAGGGTGTTTGAGGGCAAATGATTGTCATGGGATCAGGGAAGTAACTGATAATGAGCATCTCACACTGACAAGCAGTGGCACATATCGTTTCAGAATACCAAAGTGCTCAGACTCAAACGAGCGAGCAATGCATAATGCAAAACGGTATAAAGTCTATAAGATAACAGAAGTAATATGAACGTTTTCAAATCAATGAGCGTTATAAATTAACTCATATAGATTAATTCATATAAATAAATACGGGAATGAATTATGTAGTTATTGCAAAGGTGGCAGCCACTACAAATGTTTTTAGTCAAACTGTTGATGTTTAGCTTATGAATGTATTTTTTTATGTTTTCAACTCAGTAAGAACTACTGGCTTGTTTGTGTTAATGAATCGTCTGTGTTTATCTTTCAACAGAGTTTTGAAATCATCCGAAAGCTTGAGTGTCCAGATCCAGAAGTGAACACGGCTTATCTCATCAGGATGACTAACGTAAGCAGCGTCTTTGTTGTAACTGGCTGGTTGAAAGTCTCCGACATTTCGGAGGGTTGGGTAGCCTCGCCAGACGCTTCAAGAAGTAGCACGCCTAGCAATTTAGCCAACACTAACGGTTTGGCATATGTGGGGGATTTGGCAGCGATTAATTGCCTGTTGTGCGGATATTTGACCATTTTAATAGACTTTTTGACATGTTTTTACTGCAAATAAAAGTCACCTATTTGATCGTTAGCGTTAGCCTCAGGGTGGAGAATTTGAACACAAGTTGATTTCTAGTTGAAGTGCCCCACCGTTTTGCCTAGGATCTACCTAGGATAATTAAGGTTAAAATCTAGAAAAACTGAAACTGTTGAGGTTTGGCTTTTCGTTTCTGGTTTGTTGCACGCTTTGCGAATCTTTGCTGACCTCAGTAATTGTTTACATATATACATATACCGAGCATAAATCCTCGCAACTTTGAGTTTCAAATAAACAAAGTACACTCGTGTACTGATACTTTATGTTATTATAATAACACAAACCTAACTTGATTCAGTACGTCGTCTTAAGTTACAATATTTCCTCATTTAGCTTTCACCCTTGCAATTTGGGTTTTATTTTGTTTGTTTTATTGGTTTCTTGTCTGTTTCATTGTTTTTATATTTTATTCCCACACCTTTTCAAGTTAATCATGCATTAATGTATTCTGCTTTGAACCTGAAATTTTTAACAAATTTACGCTAGGCCAAGCCGTCTGGCTAGATTAGCTTCTGCTAAGCAAGCATCTATATGCGTTAAGGGTTCTGGTTAGATCAGGTCTATCAAGTCAGGAGGTATTGCAAGTGTACTGTAGCCTAGTACGGTCTGTCTTGGCTTGCTTGCCCGATTACCCAAGTTATCTACTTTTATCCGTTCAAAGGGAATCTCTGCGCATTATAGTACCAAAGTTATGATCAGGCGCTTGTTCATTCGGGCCTGTAGACACTTCAAGCTTGCGAATGCTTTATTTAGGCATTGTCGGTATCATTGTCTCCCTGCATTGCTTGCCTGCTTCCCGAACGATCAAGCGCCAGCCATGGATACGGTCTCCGCTCGGGTACAGCTAGGCAGTGCGTCAACAACAACAGACTTCGCATACTGATAGGTTTATTACTTTCAAGTACGGGTAGCCGTTGTTTTTTCCCATGTAAGTTTTGCAATCTCGTGCTACTATGATGTTGAAGTTACTGACCCCTTTTGTAACTTAGCGAAATGCTACCAAAAAGTGATTATTTTTTTTTATTATTCTTATTCTTATTCTTATTATTACTATATTTATTTATTTATTTACTATTTATACTTCTTAATGACTGATGCACATCAAATGATGTTTATTGCATTCTGTCAGTTCTTAGGAGTATTTTTATTACCAAATGTACTACAAGGAGTGCCAAATAAATTGTTGTTGTTGTTATTGTTGTTGTTGTCGTTGTTGTTGTTGTTGTCATTGTTGTTGAAGCAAAATGTAAACAATAACATTTTCCTGCAGATGGTTCAGAAGGTTCTCCTGAGTTATGCTGAGCTGGTGTCCAAGGAGTTTGAAAGTGTTTGTTCAGACGAGAAAACTGTAAGTGTTAAAACACATATAGTTTTGTGTTTGGGACTGCTGTCATCTGCGTTCTGCATGGACAGTTTTATTTGTTACAATTTTGCATTTGTTTTTTCAACTGTTAGGGGGGGAGGAGATTCCCTTAGTTACTTTTCGGAGTGTTCGTCGAAAATTTTGGAACTGAATTACTCTGGAAATGTCTCCACATTGAACAACTGAATCCTAAACCAAACTTTCTCTAGTTTAGTAGCAAGTGCAAAAACAGTTTTAGAAGTCTTTTGTCCTTTAAAACACGTATAATCATTAGGGAGCAGAGGAGCACGACATGGAGGTTACTACTATTAATAAGGGCAGTCTTGAGCAGTATTATTGTTATTAAAGACTGTGCACTTTCTTGACTGAGACTGAATTATTCAAAAGAATGTTCCAAACTACAATGTATATGTGTAACTGTATTTACTTAAAAAGCGAAATATTCAGATTACTGGTGTTACACTTCATGAGGATTATCATGTCCAGATAAATATGAATTTACTAGATATTTTTTGGCTGTTGCAATACTTTAGGCAAATTATGTTGTGGTTTCATAAAATTAGGCCTTGCGAAATTTCAACATTTTACCTTGGTAAAAGCTCTTTAAAGATGTGGACTTGCGATATGTTTTCATAGCCGCAACTCTAGTGATAATAAGTTGGCCATTCACCATCTACAGGCTTGTATCCTGATGAACAACATCCAGCAATTGAGAGTGCAGCTCGAGAAACTTTACGAGACCATGGGTGGAGACAGGGTGAGTTGCTCAGATGTCTCCATTTGTATTTAGATAACTATTATTATAGTGTTCTCCATCATAAAGTTTCCAAAAATATAACTAAATCTTTCTTGATGCTATAAAATCGATGTATTTGACCATCATCAGATTGTTTAATGATTGTTGTGATGATGGTAATGGTGATGACGATAATGGTGATGGTGATGATGATGGTGATGATGATGATGGTGATGATGATGGTGATGGTGATGATGATGGTGATGATGATGATGGTGATGATGATGATGGTGATGATGATG
>JAOBRH010399055.1:0-11286 GCA_027575125.1 Umimayanthus parasiticus | reverse complement strand
TTTCAAAATAAAAACAATCACATTTGAACAATAAATGGGTTATGCAAATTGAATGAAACAATCGATCAAACAGACAGTTTTTGCAGTCCTGAAGATATTTATAGTAATCAGTTTTCACTGCTTATTTGATGTGACCCTTTAAACAGGCAAATGTCATGGCAGTGGATTGTACTGGACAAAATGCAGTCTTGGCAGCGTAAGTAACACTCCTGGTACAGTCCAAAACATGAGTCTTGTTCTTGAAAACAGAGGAGTTAAATTGTCTCCACTTAAAGTCTTATCAAGTGTTGAAGATTTTTATCTAAAAGTAGTTAGTTTTTAGAAGTCCTGATGGTTTGAAATGAATATAGCTTTTTAATTTTGTTTATGGTAATTTATGGTCTTTTTGATTCATTTCAAGTTAGCCAATAATGGTGATCAAAAACATATGTTGTTATTTGGTAAAACCCTGCATACAGTGTATTTTGTGTAAGAACTTTTCTAGTGTTGATCTAAATTAAGAACCTATTAAAATTAGGAAATCATTAGGATTTCGTAAAGTGCTGAGAACTTGACTGAATTAGCACTATATACTGTATTAAATGTTTATTAATACTGGTAGTAATCAAAGATGTGTGGGAAGTGCTGTGAGCTCTGGCACAGTTGTGTTTATAGGAGGAGGATGTGTACACAGATGCTCCAAATATGAGATGTTTTTCTTGGTCAAACGACGTGCTGCAGTTGAGGGCATGTACATGTAGATCGCCTCGTGATGTGACAAATTTCAGTGATTGAAACATTGTGCTACATGTATCTATTTGGGAGAAACAACTGTATGAGAAAACAACACACTTTGAAAGCTGTGGTAAAAGTCTCGAGAAATACTGAGTTATATTCATGTCAAACTACTCACCTCAAGCCCAAAAACTCTTACCAATAGACCTTTGTCACACTTTTAGAGTCAACCAAAAACCTGATATTAGCACTCTGTAAATGCCAAAAGTGGAAAGAGCAGATCAAAGTTAGTATATTTTGAAACTTTGGGGGTTTAATATTGAAAACTGTGACAGTGGTGAGGATTTTGAAAACTAGAAATACCCCAAAATTTTAAAAGGGAATGTATGAGCATTTGCATGGTATCGAGGCTGGACGGGCATCAATGCCTGTCCAAGGTAAAACTCCCATATAATCTTTGTTAAATTTTCTGTTTTTAAAAAACTTTACAAATGCCATACTTTTTGGTATTAAATCCTCAAATTTTCGGTACTCACTAATTTTGACTTTTTCTTTCCATTTCTGGTACTTACAGTACAGAGTGCTAACATCAGGTACCTATTCAAAAGCGTGACAAAGGTCTATTCTCCAAAAGCATCAGAAATTAAATTGGACGGCTGCTGACCACGTAAATGCCACAAGCAGTCTCAACATGAAAATGAGGTTGAGGTACGGACAGATCAACACCATCACATCTCTATTACACTGTGCAATCAAGATGTCCTTGCAGCTGTACAGCCGCTATTTCACTGTTTGCTCACTCACAACAATTATTAAGTATTTCAGTCTTCAAAACATGTGGCTGCCATCAAGATTAGATTTCAAGAAATGGTATAATGCACAGTTGATATAGTCTGACATCACAAGTCACATGTACATGTAGCATTGATTAATTGACTTTGAGACTAAGAATCAACCCTTGTTTTAAAGATTTTGTTCATTGATGGAGAAAAATACATAAAAAATCAAAGTTTGAGTAAACAAGGCATCAAAAATGGGGGTTACCATGGCAACATGTGACACGTTGATGCAAAATTTTTCCAGATTCTTGTTTTCCAATAAATTTTAGTAAAAGTGGCCACATTTGATTGGTATTGCTTAAATAGCAAGGAAGTTCTTGAAAGTTGAAATTGGCACAGACACTTTCCCCTCCCTCTAGCAGGCAAAATATGTAGGGTTCAAATACAGGGAAAGCCAAAGCCAAGAATTACATGCAGGTTGAAGGTTATCTCTACCATCATGTTTGTTGTGACAGGAGAAGAGGACTTGGTTTTATAAATCTCAGCAATCCATTTGTGATTGCCAAGAGAGTACCACGAAACAGCAAGTGGGAGACTGGAGCCATTGAGTGGAATCCTCACATTACGCATTCACACATCTTTGCTGCAACAGTAAGTTTTGATATACAAACTTTAAGATACAGTTGTAACATTGTTTTCAAAATTTAAAACCCCATAGCTAAAGGCTGTCCTGTCTCGCGCCAATTTGTTGTTTTGACGGTTTGGCGATTGTCGCTTGCTGCTAGCAAATGCCCGCGGGCTCGCGGCTCAGTAAAAATTTTAAGGAAAGCAAAAAAAAAATGTGTCTAGGATACTTTAACATCCACAAAGTACGTACTACACTAGTTATTTGAAACTAAGTTGGCACTACTGCTGTTGTATCTTCAGTTTCGATGCTACCTATTTGAGTATCAAATTTGGATAATTAGTGTCGGTTACGTAGCTTCAAGGACTGGTTGTTATGTACAAAATACTTATAAAATCCCAAATTTTTAAATAGCCACGGCTAAAATAGAACCAGTTTACTTATTCTGGGCAAGCTCAAACTTCTAATTACGTTCGCATGCATTTCTATAATCGCGTTTCAAAATGCATACTTTTTGCAGATGTTTGAATTTAGAAAAAGTGACCGCAAGAAAAGGCATCTCATAATAATTCTGGAAATCACATGGCTTCAGTTTTTTTATACTTATAAAACCCAGCCCAATGGTAATCACGCTGGTTGATCATTTTTGGTTTGCTTTGCAAGTGCTTTGAGAAAAACGCATGTGAACATTGCCAAAATTTCGGTGTGAAAAGGGACAAAAATGGCCCCCGAGGGCACCCCCCTGGGGAACACAAAGAAAAGACGCTTAAACCAAAACAACACCATATTTGACAATAGAGCACCAAGTTATAACTGCATGCAAATTATAAGCCAAATCCGTGACCCCATCTGTACCGCCCCCTGCATGATTCTCTCGTGGACGGCCTCTTAAAGATAAATCTATATTTAAGTAGTTGTATGTCGCACATCTAACTCATGATATATTCAAGAAACAATTAAAACAATTCAGTTTCAGTTTCAGTTCTATTATGTGCCATGGGCTTCTGCATTGACCAAAATTCCAGAATGCTTGATGTCTACATCTTATGCCGATTGAAATTAATTATCTGGTTCGCGTCAGCGCCCGCATGGATTTTTTCTGCGGCGTCAAAATATTTCATCGTTCGTCGCAGATTGCTTTTTACCAACAACGAAGCACCCGAAAGTGACAAGACTGGCATTTGACCCATGCTCAAGTGTTAGAATGGGTTTTACGCAACAACTGATTTGAAATTGTTATTTGGTTTTCTTTCTTCATTTCTGGACAATTTTGACTATCCAAAATTATGCCCATTCTTTAAAGTTGAGGAACGAGATTCCGAGTAATAAATTTCAAACTTCTTTACCTCAAAAATAAGTGACGAATGACAAAAGTTTATAAAAATCCTGCACCGATGTTTGTTTTCTGGCTAACGCGAACCAGAAATTCTACTTCCAGTAGCCTTAGTACTTTCTTCCCCATTAGCATACTAAAGACTAAATTATCATTAAGAACCTTTAAAACCCAGGGACTTAATTTCGGTTTTACATATGTAGATTCTGAATTTTATCCGCATTAGGCATAGTATATTATTTGAAATCAAACTTATATTCCAGTAGACCACCCATGTGCATATAGCAATATTTGTTATGTACGATTATTGTAATTCTTCTCACTTACCCTTCTTTCGCTCCAAGACACGAGAGAGCCCTTGGATCCAACAACTTTCTAGAAGAAGTCGTCATTGAAAAAATCCTTGGTCACACCTAACGAGGCCATGGTGACTTGATTCACTGAAAGGCAAATGCTTTAGTAAGATCGTGTTTCCTGCTAGCTATAAAGTGAGTGTGTCTGGGGGATTCCACGTGGTTGCAAGTTTGCCGTTGGAACAGAAATGGACCATACACACATACACACATACATATATACATACATACATACATACATACATACATACATACATACATAAATACATATATACATACATACATACATACATACACACACACAAACACACATAATCTTTATTCAAATATGGCAACTGATCTCATTAGGATTTGCAAACTTTTTTTTATTATTTTATTTTATTTTTTTATTTACACACACGTACCTATTTTACAATTTTCCATGTTCTTTTCATCTTAAACAAACACGTACTTTTTTACAAATTTTTTACAAGTTTTGTTTATCGTAAAACTAAACACTAACGTTTACAGCTTTTTGGAAAATTCATACATATAAAGACAGTTTAAAGATGCAAGGATAGTAAGATTGTAACGTTTTCCTTTTTCCTGAGTTTCTCGGTTTCTTCAAGGGCTAAAGAAAGGCTTCCATTTTTTTTATTACTGATTGTATTTTATTTTCTTTTACGGCAGATTCCATCTCCAGTTGATATAACGACTTTAGATTTTTTTGTAGCAGATAACATTTGGGTCTATTTGGTGACGTTTGCAAGTAAAAATGTATTGTCTGGCGTTTAACGTTACTAAATCTAAAATTATTTTCTTTGACCTTCTTAGACCTAAGCACGTCGCACTGCACGGACTGATGTTTTTATAGGTTTGGTGTTTTTGTACCCACTTGACAAGGTCCGTCCAGAATTTTTTTATAGTGGTGCATTTAATAGAAAGATGTAGCAATGTCTCCTGTTCTTTTTCACAAAAGGTACATTTATCTGTATTAGAGATTTTACACTTAAAAAGAAAGGTGTTTGGCGGAATGCATCTGTGGATAAACTTAAAGCGAAAGGTTCTGAGAAAGGTAGACTTTGTGCAGCCATGGGCTATGGTATACGCTGCATCTCAGTCAATGTCTTCATTGTATTCAATATAGTTTAGGTCTCTAAGCCATTTTTGTTGACTTTTTTTAGGGACTGTTGCAACTTTTGAAAATAAGAGTGAGAAGACTCGTCTATTCATTTTAATTCTGGCCGTCGCTTCTTTTAGGGTTATGGTTTGCCTTTCTATAGGATCTCGGAGTTTGTGTGAACAAGAATTTAAAAAGGTCTTCACAAGAGAGCGTATTCTGACAAAATTTATGAACGTGTATTTGTTTCTTTATATATTTCTGCAAAAGTATTGAAATTCAGGAGTTCTTCTTGCTGGTTTTGAAGATCTTCGACTCTCAAGATTCCGTTTTCGATCCACTTTCTGTAGTATATCGGTTTGTTCCCAGCACGTATTAAAGAATTGCGCCATATTACTTGCGTCTTGGTTGTCGTTTTATCTAGTAATGAGTTTGGAACAAAATGGACATCTGGCCATAATTCCAGATTTCATTTTTTTAAAAAGTTATTGTCTACGTACGTTGAGGCATTTGACATCATTTCTATGTATGTTGAAGGAGAAAATCAACTTTCTATCATGCGGTCTCAGATAATGATAAAAAGATTTTCCGTTTTCCTTGGTTCCATCGTCTAGATATTTTTGGATCCATGTGTATTTTAAGGATCTGCTAAATATTTTGAGATCTAATATCCTTAAACCTCCTTAGTTGTAGTTGCTTACCATTTCCGATCTTTTAAATTTATCACCTTTACCGTTCCATAGGAAAGTGTAAAACTCATTTTGAAGTAGTTGAATGGTTTCATGGTGAGTCGGGAGTGAACTTAAAATATAAACCAGTTGCGAAGCTAGTAGACTCTTTTAAAATTACCGTTATTTTTCCTAAGAGTGTTAATCTCCGAAAATCCCAATCGTTCATAACTTGTTTCACCGCTTTCTGCACGCGTTCCTGGTAGTTTATATGTAGAGACTTGACTGGGTTTAGCGCAAACAACACCCTCAAGGCCTTAACTTTTTCTCCTGCCCATTCAATATTTTTGTTTTTAACTTTGATTTTGTTGTTTAACCTTGAGGCACCAATCCAGAGAGCTTTTGTTTTCTCATAGCTGAGACTGGATAAGTGTCCAAAAAGTTCCAAACTCCAAAACTGCAAGCGTCTTTAACAAGGATTCTTCGGACGCGTCCAAAATAAAAGTGGTATCGTCTGCATACTGGCTGATTAGAATTTCAGTTTTTCCCACAAGTATTCCTTTAACGTCTTTTTTATTCCTAACGTAGTTGCCCAATATTTCTGAAGATAAGACAAACAAATATGGGGACAGCCGGTACACAGCCTTGTCTTACACCTCTACTTAAAGAGAAAGACTCGGAAACCCTGCCATTAATTTGAATTGAGCTCCTGATTTCTCTGTAAAAATGTTTGATCCATTTTATTAGTGTTGGTCCAAAGTTAAGGTGTTTTGAACATTTTTCTATGAAAGTCCATTCGAGCGTATCGAAGGCCTTTTCAAAATCAACATAAAGTAGCAAGCCAGGTTTATTTTCTTTCTCAGTATAATTTATGATTTCCTCAGTAAGACGAATGTTCTCTCCCATTGATCTACCCCTTAAAAAACATTTTGATCGCTGCTAATAATCTTTGTTAGTACTTTCAGTATTCGGTTTGCAATTGCTTTCGTGAATATTTCATAATCACAGTTTAGTAGATTAAGACGTCTCCAGTTTTTGAGGGAGTGTGGAAGTTTGTTTTCTTTTGGAATTAACGAAAGAATACCACTCCTTTGGGTTGTAGAAAGAATTCGCTTTTCGTAAGCACATTCAATGGCATTCATAAGGAAGGGCGATATGTCAGGCCAGAAGACTTTGTAGAATTCTGCTGGAAAGCCGTCGGATCCTGGAGACTTTCCGGATTTCATACTTTTTAAAGCAATTAAACATTCTTGTGTTGTAAGTGGTCCTTCGCAAGAGTGCCTTTCGTTTTCGCTGAGTTTTGTTTCGTTTTTGGTCGGGAAAAATTGGCTGGTATCGTTCTCAGAAGCGTCTTCTAATTTTGATGAGTCTATTGTAAAATAATACACATTCTTTTGGAATTTGTTGATCTGAGAACAAATTTGATTCATCAACTTTTTTTAAACAGCTTATGGGTTTTTTTGTAGTGTCTCTTTTCTAGCTGAAAAAAATATTTTGAATTCTTTTCACCTTCATCTTACCAGCGAGTTTTAGATCGAATAATTGAACCTTTTGTTTTGTTTTGAACAATCTCTACTAAATCTTTTTTCAGGGCACTTAATTCGTTCTCAATCTCTTCTCTCGAATTGGTTAGCAGAGAAGTACTTTCATCAAGTTTCTTCCCCAGTAAATTGATCTTGGTCTCTAGAAGGAATTCTTTTCGTATTTTATAGCGGCCTCTCTAACTTTCAGTTTTATCATCTCCCATTCATTAGAAGAGAGTCGTCTACTTCAGTATCATTTTCATACTGGCTTGCTGTATCAGTAATTACTTTCTTTATTTGATTGATGCACTCCAAGTCGGACGGGAAAGAGGAGTTTAATGTCCAAAGGCCGGGTCCTCTGGGATTCGATGTTTTCATAAAAGAAAGTGTTATCAACGAGTGATTTGTTTTGTATCCGGTCTTAATATCAGCTTCAAGGACTTTTGAATATAAACAATTGCTAATCAAGAAGAAATCAAAACGGCAGAGAAAATTTGGTTTTCGTCTTCTTCATGTAAAACGTTTTGTTTGTGGGTTCAGATCACGCCAAATATCACCTAAGTCTAGTTTTCTTTTATCTTTTGGAGTTCACTTTGTGATTTGTTGTGTGTCGTTGCATTTCCTCCTTTTTTGTCTAAACTAACGTCGATAATAAGGTTAAAATCTCCGCCAATAGAAATGACGTTATCGCTTTGAAAGTCTGCTGTGCGTTCGCCAAGCTGTTTAAAAAAACTTGTTGTCGATAACAATAGCCGTCCGTTCTTATTGGCAAAGTATTTTATGGTTCTAAGTCAAAATTGTTATTGAATAGGATTCCGACACCTGCCCTGCTGCTTGAAGTGCCGCCAAAGATCGCTTTGTAACCCTATTCGCTGGACCATTCTTTTGCGACATCACCAGGACAGTGTACTTCTTGCAGGAGATAAATTTGGAATTTTTTGTTCCTTAACCAGCCAAAGAGCTCTCTTCGTTTAGTGTTTGCCGATGAGCCTCTAACATTTTAGGAACATATCTGAAGATTAGACATGTGTTATGGTCGTATAGAAAAAAAAACTGGTTTGAAAAAGCCCTGTAAAATGCATCTTAGGGAAATCTTTCTCTAAACCGCATAACGTAGAGGAAAAAATGGGCAAAAGCTCGGTAAAAGCAAAAATCAAAGGGCTCTATGAGCTATGCCATCCGATTTCAACTATGCCGCTGTCTTTAGAGTGAGAAAATGCGATCAGGATCATCTATTGAACATCGTTGTAAATAGAAGAAAAATACCTATCCAGTTAATGTTGCTCTCTTATTCATATTTCATAGACAACGAGGAATAATTTTGTCAAAAAATAATGGCAGTTTCTTACAATTTTATCAAAAATGATAGTACTATTTCCACTGAACTGTTTTAACAGTTCTTGTTAGCTAACCTTTGTGTCCATTAGACAAATTCATCTTTTCCAAGTTAAAATAGATATAGAATACAATGTTTCAAAACTACTGTGGTACTATTGTACCCCTGCGTTATAGTCATTCTTTCGATATCTATAATTCATGAGGTCGTTTAGGATCCTTAGACCTTAGCTTAAAACTTTCTTCATAATCTATCTCGGGTCAAAATTCAGAAACCCCAGGTTTTTTAGAATTAATTTATCACAATCAATATCAAATGTATCAATTAGGTAAGGATTCTGCTCAGTTATAAGAAAGTTTATTTTCTTGTCAGTGTTGAATAAACATGAAAGTAGGCTTTGCGGCCGTTATTCCAGGGCTTATCATCCATATCCATTAGCATCTCTCCTGCTCGTACTCTGGTTCAGGATTTCTCGAAGGTGGTTGGCGATTTCGTGGATAAAATATTACAAGTTCAGACTTATTTCCCTTAAGTTTAAGTTTATTTGAGAGACATCCACTTCTTTGTATCTGTTGGACAGGCTACAATGCACTGAACTACATGATCTTCATCAGAGTCATCACTATAAGTGAAAGTTGTGTGGACTGTCATCAGCAGCTGTCAGAAGTAGAACGACATATTGCGTCGTCGTAGGATGTCACCCAAGGGGATGTGTGTAGTAAACCACATGGTACATTATGGGCATCAGATCTTTGATCCATTAATGTCATTATTGTTTACAAACGTGAGCGTTCAGTTAGGTATGATATAAACCAGTCCAATGCCTTTCTTTTGATACCAAATTTATTAGACATTATTCGCTGAAGTAAGATGTTGTGTTCAACAGTATCAAATGCAGCAGACAGATCAAGTAAGTACAGCACATTGACGATTATCCAGAGCACAACAATGTCATTTTGGACACAGAGAAGTGGCGTTTCACCCCCTTTTTATATGCAGACTGGTAGGGCTCGCCGAGGATGTTCACTGCTAGGTAGTGGTTTAAGCGATCTGCAACGACCTTTTCAATAATCTTGAAAACCATTTTCAGATTAGATACTGGTCTAATGTTACCAGTATTTCGTGGTCTAGGGTTGGTTTCTTTAGTGTGGGTTGCAGTACAGCTTCCTTCAGAATCGGTGGCATATGGCTCATCTCCAATGACAATTTGACAGTTCTGCAGCTGACTGGTAGATACATTCAAGAGTATTGACAATGAGTTATGATGGCAAAGGGTCAATACAGCAAGATTTCGACAGTATAGTACTTGTCATAACTGTCAGTTGTTGAATAGTATGTTGTGGTTTGAGTGATCGTCCGGGTTTGTAGTGTAGTCCTGAGAAGGACTGTTTTTGGTGTTGACTGACGTTTCGACAACCTGAGCGGAAGCCATCATCAGTAGTATAGTAGTGGGCAGAAGTGTGTTGAGTTCACAATCCAGTTGGGATGCATCCAATAATGCGAAATCAGTAATGCCGATTCTTCAATTACTGTTTTATAACGTCCCCTGTAAAAATGAGTCTACATGTATCAGATCCTGCTACAATGGTCTCAAGAAAAGAGGAAAATTCATCAAGAAAAACATCCTTCCAAGAAATCGGTTGAATTTCATCCTTGAACTTTGATTAATCTTGGGCTTGTTTAATAATTGATGGCGTTTTCATCTGTGAATTTTGACTGATCTTTGGGCTTGCTTTGTTTTGATGCGCGCTGCGTTTCGCAGTTAATTCTGTAACTTTATTAGATCCTTTTTCAGCTTTTTCATCAGCTTTCCTTGCCGCTGTTTTTGCCTTTTCGCGAAAGGTTTAAAAATTAGTTTGAGAGTAACACTTTTATCTTTCGCCCGATACCAGTATCACGAATTACACCACTTTCTTTTTGTCTATACTTGAAGTTTCCACTATTTACGTCGTTGAAATGTGTACATTCGCTGTGGTTCATCTTTATTTCATTATAAAAAAATTGTTATTTTCAAAGGAAAAAAAAAACTCAACTATCCTTGTTTTTTCTGTAACGAAAAGGCTCATAGCGATGCCCCCAGATCATTCACATCCAAATGATTATTTCTTCTATCTGTTAACGCAAACTCTAAGAGAATAAATCGTTTGCTTTTGCACAGGAAACAAAGACAACCGTTTTCGCTCCTTTGAAAATGGATAACAAATAGCGAGATGCAATAATACGTCACTTCCAACACCACTCACTTTTCTTGAAATCAAGTCGCAGTGGATGTAAACCCAATCGACATCTCTTGTGATATTTGGAACGCGATCCGATGTGTTGTTTACGCTTTGTAAAACTTTGGAAAGGTTAAAGTTTTCCAAGTACTCCCAGCTTTCTTCTTTCACCTCTTTCGATGCTTAGTATCAGCTTCACCGATATTGCCCCAACTATAATTCATTGTGGTCAACTCATTCATTGCGGAAGTTTCCAACACAATGGGTGGGTTGTAATAAATCGTACAGGTCTTCCAACCAGGTCTTCCTTCCAACCAGCCTTTCTCTTCCAACCAGCCTTTCTCTTCCAACCAGCCTTTCTCCTCCAACCAGCCTTTCTCTTCCAACCAGCCTTTCTCTTCCAACCAGCCTTTCTCCTTCAATCAGCCTTTCTCCTCCAACCAGCCTTTCTCTTCCAACCAGGTCTTCCTTTCAACCAGGTCTTCCTTTCAACCAGCCTTTCTCTTCCTACCAGTCTTTCTCCTCCAACCAGCCTTTCTCTTCCAACCAGCCTTTCTCTTCCAAGCAGCCTTTCTCTTCCTACCAGCCTTTCTCCTCCAGCCAGCCTTTCTCTTCCAACCAGCCTTTCTCTTCCAACCAG
>JAOBRH010398944.1:0-11287 GCA_027575125.1 Umimayanthus parasiticus | reverse complement strand
TAAAACAAAATCTGCCATTTTGGAGTGGAAAAAGCTTCCGGAACACCATTTCCTGTCTAGGTAATCTACTGCTGCAAGGGTAAGAACAGGAGTGTTTTTACCCCCAGCAGACTGAGATGATAGGAATTTCTTTGCATTTTGGAAGCTTTTCTTTCCTAGTCAAAAGTAAACTAAATTGGTGTTCCTTGGGCGGAAATTCCATTCGCAATGCAAGAATAATGTGTTGGCTACATAACACGAGTCCTTTGGCCACTCAGTAGCATTGCAGGAGGATGAATAATTTCGAGGTTCTGTGAAGGGTGGTACAAAATCGTCAATTAGGCCGTTTTTGCACCGAGCTCTTCAATTGCAGCCTGGAAAAATTGAAAAGCACTAGCTATTGTTGTTATTGTAAGTTTGGTCACGGCTGCAATAATCTAATGACTATAATATTACCATAAGCGAAATGCTGCCAAGAGATTATGTTATTGAAAAATGTATCCATTAGGTCAATAATTTTAGGTCGCTTTTTATTTGTCCGGTCTGGTCGGTTCGACCAGTAAGTTATCAAATAGAACGCACGACTTCTCAGAACTTGTTCTGGCCAAAATAGTCCTGCTAATCGATCAGAGCCGCTCAGTTTTCCTGATCCTGTCGGCCAAAGGGCGAGTAGTACGGAGTTGCCGCTAGAAAAAAATGTTCGCGCGCACATTCGACCATTCCATCTAAACTTGCCAGAACAAGTTTTCGGCTGGACAGAACGGAGAAATGAAAAAAAAATTTATATTAAAAGTGAAAATATAAATTTACTACTGGATTTGTCTCACAGTTTCAATCAATCGATCGTTTTTGTCCATCGTGACCAGTTGCGACTACTTTGCTGAAAAATGAAATCCAAACAGAAAGAAAAATAGCAGTCATTATCTAAATCTGTGCAAAAATTTATCCCACCTTGACGAAATTTGCTCACTTTTGGTCCACATAAAATTATTTCATTCCCAAGCTTAAAAGCTTGCTCATAAACACTCCAGGCCCAAGAATTTCTAATCAGCAAAATATCGTGCACTACTAACCTTCTGTCCCCGATGCAGTAAGATGCAAGGTGCTATGTTGGGAAACAACTTTTTCACTTCTTTGAGCAGTGCTTTACCAGGTTCATTGGGGTTAACTTTTAATGTCATCAAAGCAGGTTTTAGTGAGCTGTGAACAAACACCTGCCTAAAAAGACACAGAAACAAATCAAGGTCCTAAAATACATGGAACAGCACGGATAATATACAAGACCAACGGGGTTTGAAATAACAGGTTATTGTTCACCGGACAATTGGTCATATCGTTTTTTTCGAGTAAGTTTGTACGGTTTTGTGGCCTCTTGTATTCAGGCCCAAAAACTGACTTAACAAGTTTTATGCGTAAAATCACGAATCAGAATACAGTATATCAGGAAAATACGTGCTGAGATCAAAACATACGAAAATTACCATTGCCGCAGAGAAGAGACTTTCACGTCATCGTACTGACTGTTTGCAGCTGTGTGTGCAACTGAGATTTGTTTCGTTTTCCGCTTCTTTCTGCTTTCTTCGGAGGTCTACAACAGAAGAAACACTTATATACACGTTATAAAACAAGTAAAATTTTACAATAATTTCACATTGAATACTAAATATTGCAGTTGGGTCTTAAAAGCATAATTGAATTTTAATGCATTGCACTCGCTTTTTCTACAACTGAAGAACTCTTTTAAAAGAATGAACTTTTAATTTAATAAACTGAACTGAAATAAACTGCAATAACATGACATTTTAAATAAATAGATAAACTAAACTGAGCTGAGTGCTGAAGCGCAAAAATACCAAAACTAATGATCATGTCAAGGAACGTACTTTACGTCCTCAGCCTAAGAAGATGGCTTTCCATTTGCCGACCTGGCCGGTGCGATCAGTCAGTTCTTACTAGTAAGTGGAGCGTACGAGTTCTTACAACTGGTTCGGCTGGCCAGAATGGTCCTGCTCATGGATCAGAGCCGCTCAGTTCTCCCACTCCGGTCGGCCAAAGCGCGGGAATATGGAGAGTTGTGGCGAGAAAATGTATGTGTGCGCCTTGGACCTTTCCAGAACTGGCCAGAACCAGTTCTTTTCGGCCAACCAGTACGGACAAATGGAAAGCGACTTAATAGTTTATTTCTATACATATGAAAATGGAACGCGGAACCGCTACAGAAATATTGTGAAAAAGCAGTGCAACTTCACATTTGATTCTGGTAAACAGGCAAGCGATAGCAATGCATTTGGGTTACACGTAGAAAACGATCTTTGAAAGTACACGCTTTTTTTTACAAGAACCAGTAAATTTTGGCCGAGCCTCGTTGTTCTTAAGTTTTTGTACAATTTGAGCCTCAATTGTTCTTAAATTGTTCTTGTTTCCATCATGTCAATTAGACACTTCGGCACTGTCATAAAAGTTTTAGTTTAGTTTTTAAAAACACGTGCGGCACAGTTTCGATTTTCTTTTCTGCTCACTCAGTGTTTCTTAACTACAGAAAAACCTGCAAGGAAACGCTACATGTAATGACGTGATGTGTTGTTTTTTTCAATAAAAACTTTCAATTACATTTGAATCTGAAGCCGAGCCTCAATGGTTTTTAGCTTGTTCTTAATTTTTGGGCAAATTTGAGCCTCGTTGTTCTTATAAAATTGTTCTTATAAAAAAGCGTCTATTTAATTCAGACATAATTCGAACATCAGAAATTACCAAAATCCTTAAAAAATAACGATATCCAACTTCATTCAAAAAACTAAGCGTTCCTATATAGGAAAATTAATTGAGGAATTAATTGATTGTCCTCCTATTTCATGACTTTTTTCGATATCCACCTAAACTTGCCTGTTTTAAACTTGCCTGTCTTTTTGTTGATTAATTTCCCTTATATTTGACTTTTTCAACATTGCTATTCCAAACTCAAACTTTTCATATTTGTTGTATTCGGGTTGTATTGCATCAGCCTTCTATATCGGTTCTGCCTTTCAAATGTGTCAACTCAAACAAGAAATCAGTTTGACTTTGATTATATGTAAAAATGACAGGAAACTCTGAAAGGAAAAGTGGACCAGAAGATCTGTCAGTGACTGGTCGTTCTCTGGTGACAAAAGCATTATCACAGTAGTGTAAAATCTCTTAATCATATTTTGATCTCCTACTCCTCTCCCTATATCTGTAAAAAAAAAGTCTGTAAACCTAAAATTAAAAAAAACTATGACCTTACACGAAAATCTGATTTATGATATACACTCCAATTAGCCATTTGTAAAGTAAATATCGTCAGTGTCAGAAAAAATGGTGATGTATACGTAATTTTCCCTTCCTTTTCATGTATAAAACATTTTTTCTTTTTGTATATATTAGTTATAACCTACATTTCTCCAGACACAAAAAATTTAAATTACACTATATTCTTTTTGAAATACTCAAATGTTTTCAGGAACAGGTAGCTAAAAGTGAAATTACATTTGTCAAAAGGAAACGTTACTTAACTCAGTGATTAATATGCAAACTTCCATCGGTACATTGTACAGCACATACTAATCACTCACTCTGCAAGCAGCAAGTTTGTCGGATTTAGGTTTTGAACTGATTTGTGCAGAGGGTACATCCAGCGTCTGAGAACAGCCAAGTTGAGATAAATGTTTCGATGCAACAACTTCTTGCAAGGTCCTGTCTTCTTTCAGTAGTTTGTCCAGCATTTCTGTAACAAATGTAATCCCTATATCAATCATACGCTTATTAAAAAAACTGTTGAAAACGTTTAGTTTTGTAAAGCCGTTTTTATTTACATCATTCTTTTTTCGTTTTCTTTTATAGTATTTCCCGAATGACATGTTTAACAGTAGCCATATACATGTAATTAGAAATGACATTTGAACATTTTTTAAAGATAACTAAATTATGAATTATTATGACTCAGTTTTGTATTATCATTATTAATATCACAATATTTGCTTTGTAAAAATATATTTAGATATAGCTAAAGCTCGATAAAATAAGTTAACGTTTTGTCCTTATTAGGTCATCTTCTTAGTAAGCGCCGTTCAGGTGAACATAATGTTAAGTTACTTGCACATCCACAAAACATGTCACAACTAACCTTGTATGTCTTTGGGCAGAGCCGGAACAGAACCTTCTAACAAAAACAGCAAGCATTTTCTGCTCTCCTCACGCATTTCTTGAAGCTCCTGCATATCAGAACAACTTACTAGATTCAGGAACAAATTTACACAAAATAATCAACCCTCCATGGTTTTCCAAACTAAAATCTGAAGCTTTGCAGCAACTAGAATAACACCAACGGTACCGGTTGTCCAACAAAGGAGACATCTTTTGATGTTAAATAGGAGTGCAATCACTTGAACGTTATGCAAAACTTCGATATTAATACCACAATAGACTGAGAGCTATATCCTTGCCATTTCCATGAGCTCGTGTTGAACTTGTTTAAAAACTAGCAAAGGTTATTTTTTGTATTTCATTATTCAAACTTATGATACTGCCGTGGAAAATGGTCTTAACTTTATACTGTCTAGTATGTGGCCGTCTAGTATTGCAATTGCTTTCTCTGGAAACATTGGCTGGCAATTGAAACTTGTCTATTAGTAATATAGTTCAAACGCAAGCAAGAGTTACGAGTTTCAGAGAGATAACAACATCAAAAACAACAACAGTATGCTTTTATTTCATGAGATCAAAGTTAGCATAAAGACAAACAATTGAAATTTGGCTAAAACTGTTCAGTCCTTAAAATGTTGCTGTGTATTTCTGAATTCGTATTTCCATGGAAGCTGGAAACAAGCGTTCTGGGTTTATGTTGCTTGTTGAAGGTTAGTTTCATTCAGCTCAAGCCGCGCCTTTTCTCTTGATCTGCAAAGTTTATAACCAGGCTAGTTAATAACTATGAAAAGAATAATTTGAACTTAAAAGTTTGTTTCAGAGCTTTGGCCGGGATCTCTTTTCCCTTAATCGAAGCTTGCGTGTGACAGCGATTACCCTAACTTTTAAAAATTTCACTTATTAGTACAATAACAACGGCAGACTTCCAGGCATCTCTGCATCTTCCGGGTCGAGTTTAAGAAGGCTCTCACGGCTTAATGCTATTGAGTCTTGCATCTTCTGTCGTGTTTGTACTGGTTAACATGCTCATACAAGAAGTTTGTATTTTTCTAATGTTCAGACCTTCATTATCTTGGCTTTATTCATTGAACGAAATCAAAATCTTTGCAACATACGTATCAGAAATTCAATCAGGATCAAATATTTTTATATGGACAACATTTTCAGCTACTTAATGGTACAGTGGCTGAAATCCGGGAACAAAAACTTTATTTTCCACTTTTCAAGTGAAAACTGAATGTAAAGATTATGTTAAGTAACAAGATGACTGGGCGCATGGTTCAATAACAGAACTCCAGACAACAAAAGGTAACTTGAAACTCAAACTGATTGACAGCTATTTTGTAAAACTGCTCTTTGGCTCATCTCGAAATCGAAGAGGATTCGAAAATCACCGAAAATCATTTGCTAAAGTTTAACGAAGTTAGCTTAGAATACTTACATTATGTTTTCTTCTTATTTTCTTCCTCAAAAGTAAATATTTGATAATCTAACTCAACGTATTGTATACAGATTGATTTCAAACATGGCACCAGGTCAGATCTGACACACAAATGAATCTACTAACTTAGTTACCTTGTAAAAGTCGTTGTCTATTATGTCTTGATTTGTGCAATAGGATGCAGTGATTTCTTCCATTCTCTGCAGTAAGTTCTTGTGGTATTTAATCCGGTTCTCCAGTCTATAACACTAATTTAAAATAGTAACACAGTATATAAATCGAATCAAACATAATTAGCATACGAAAACTGGTATATTAAATTTAAAAGATATGACGGTGTAACAAATTTACAAAATATTTTCCACTGTCTGATTGAAAGTAAAAAGATTATAAAAAATCCAAATTTGCCACGACTCTCCACCGCAAGAGAGGGCAAGGAAACTCAAAAAGAAATGGTGCAGCTCTACATGCACTACAAACCTTTTCTTGGAAGTCTTGTTCCATCTGTGCATCCCTGAGTTTGTCGGAACGACTTCGTCTCAATGGTCGCAACGTCTTCTTTGTCACTTTTCCTGAAAACCCAACTAACATGTCTTTGGTCAACGAAAGTTCAGCAAAATTTCTTTCGCCGAATGGCCTAGGGAAGTCTGTTTTCCTAGAAAGCTGTGTGGGAGACAACAACAATATTACTTGTAGGACTTCGTATACCTACACATCTGAAAGACTAGTTTTTTTTAAATAGATACGGATGACAAGTCTATTAAGCTCATAATATGACGACTAAATTGTTTAAAAATGGCTCAGTAAACAATTTCTGTTTGATGATATATCTACAGTATTGAAAAAGAGTTTGATGGTATATGTGTAACATGACATTTCACAAACAACGTATTTATCGAAACTTACACTTTTCAACTGTAACGGTCATTAAGGTGTTTTCCATTTATTGCATGAAAATTTACAACAAAAAGTAAGGGTTTTGGCTTCTTTGTACTACTGCTTGAGTATGTTTGCCGACTTTTGTCGTACTTGAGGTTTATTTCCAGCCTCAAGCCCACATCGAAGCCGTACCAGTCAAACTTCATAGGCCGAAGGACCAAAACGAAACCGAAATACTTTCTTCCGTAACACTGCTCAAGAAAACTCCTGACAAGCAATGCTTTTGTTGAATAACATTGATTTCCACATTGACTGTCGCACAGAACTGAACTATGAGCTGAAGAGTAGTGCGTCCCTCCCTATCAAACTTCTAATGAATAAGTGCCAATTCTTAGTTTAAAACAATGAGTCTGGATCAGTTCTGTTATTTTCAGTTACTTAGACCAAAAACGTCGGCTTGTCTTATAATCGGTTACTCTAACTACAAAATCGTTAATCAGTCAATTTCACTGAAGCAGTTCGTTAGACTAATCGAAGCATATCTAACGCTAAGTATAAATCAAACCACGCTGTAGTACCTATACATCAAAGTCATCAAAAGGTTCGAAAAAGGTTCTAAACTTCTTCTGTACACTTAAATCTAGAGATGAATACCATAATTCCGTAAATCACAACACAAATTTGGATGCTTTCGGTTTCACTTTGGCGGAAGTTCAGTTGAAGATTTCACTGGAAGCGAAATCGGTAATATTATCGATAAGGTCTTACCGATGAATCTGTATCCTCTCGATTTCTTCGTTTTCCTTTCATTTTCACTGACAGCGAAGACCTTTGACAAGGTTGCCGGCAAGATACTCAGCGAACTTTATCAAGTTCAGTTATAACTACACTTAGCGACAGTAGCATGCACTGTAACTCCTGCAAGCTCTCGCTTCACTACTAAACTAAAGATATCAGTTCTCTGAATTACGGTTCACTGCCCTTTCATGCGAAACTGAGAAATCACTCATCTGGAAGACTTTAAAATTGAGCAAGTCAGGCATGCGCGGGCGGCGGGCTACTATCTATTAATATTGCACAGTGACTGCAGTGTCATAACAATGCTTGATTGGACATTCATCTCGAGACCTAGACCTGCCTTTGCACGTAAATGTCGATCAAAACGGGGTCTTTTGAGGTCAACTTTGCATTTAGTCTCTATATCTACAAAGAAGTGGAAACCACATGTCATCCTGCATCTTGTTTTTTAAAAAAAACATTCGATAGTTTATCGGGCGCCGCGAGTTCTTTCCGAAAACACTCACGGAACCAACCAATCAACTGTCGGCTTCGGTCGAGTGGGCATAGGACTTGATCGCTCCCTGCATGCCTTGCGCGCTAATCTGCACAAGGCCAACTCGTCCCAATCTTTTTTATTTGCTCCCCAGAAACAAAATGGCCGACAAACCTCTATTTTAATACAAATGGTAGCTGTTTTTTCATTGTCACAACACTTATAGTTAATGTCTATTCATAAGTTATGGATGCCGAAGATACTGAAACGTTGTTTTCATTTGAATTGCACGTGGAGATCGTTGAAGAACTTCGTGTTTCTTGCCGCCTGCCAGCAGTAAGTTTTCGTCTGCTGGATTTTCCCACCCTGATTATTCACCATGTTGCACCATCTTTGGCTGATAAGATACGCCAGAAAGTTTACCTTGAATCGGAGGCTACTGATCCAATTTTGAGTGAGCTAAGAGACCGACGTGGCAATTTCCAAGTGCAAAAGGGAAAGTCTTGTTTACTGAAGGTGAACTTAAAAGAGTTTCACACCCATCTTCAGACCGTGCCATTGTATGTTATGTTGATCGATTTGTGGCCGAAGAAACCCAAGTTGGTAGGAAGTACGACAGTTGCTTTGAAGGCTGCTGTCAACAAAATTTATGGGGATATTTCTCGAAATGGCATTGCAGTGCCTGCATTTTTCAGAGAAGAAAATACATTTGAAGTATATAATCTGATGGGATCTGTAATTGCCAAGATAAAACTTGGTTATAGACTTCTGAGTTTAGGGGGTGCATTACTTCCACACATTCCACGTGGGTCTTTGTTGAAAAAAGACAGTGATAGGGAGCACAATGAAGCAAGATTCTGGACAGGTACTAGCATTACACCAGGTGTTACAAGGTCACCGAAAGTGAAGACCAAAGTACCAGTAATAACTATGCCAACAGACTGCAACAAAAACAACAATTCAGTAGGTAAAAAAGATGTTCATGTGCAAACTGATATGAACATAAGACAAGGGAGAACAGAAAATAACCCAAAGACAGATTATGATGATGCAAAGACAGATTGTGATAATATTTTCATTACAAACACCATCTGTCCACCACCCCTGTATTACAATTTCCTTTCTGATACCAAGCAAGAAACTGTGTTGTTGAAAGGAAAGTCACTAGGTACTGATGATGTTGAGAGCAAGTCATATTTCCATGCACGAGTGTCACAGCCAAGAGCCGCAGATACTCTTGTTAGCAGAGATGTAGATTATGAGTACTACGATCCCGGTGTTCTCCAAACAGATGGTACCATTGGGTGTACTTCTATTGCAGTACAGACTACTGCACCCATGAGTGATAAAAGAACTGGAGATGCCGACACAAATGCTGATGATGCAATAAAGCATTTTCCATTACTCAATGCTTTGCTACAAGAATTGTCTTCTGTTGCTAATATCAAAGATACCCACAAACCAGCAAGCACAAGGTTACCAATAGAAGTTCTACAAAATGAGGCTGGAAAACAGAAAGTTTATACAAAAACTCCTACTTCAAATGTGCCATCAGGAAGACTAACTGGTAATAATCATAAGCAGAAAGATACTAGGAGAGTACATTCTGTGTTGGTCAAGGGACGATCGGCAGTGATAGGACTCCCAAAAGAAAGACCAAAATTCCGTAAATCAAATCTTACATATAAAATGACCAAGACACAACGTATGAGACTTGAGATGAATCAAAAGGCAAAGCAGGGTGGCGAGAGAACAAGAAGGCCATGTGTAGCTTGGGCAGAAGACGTGCTTGGACCAAGTCAGGAGCAGGGAGATGAGAGGAGGCGATCTTCAGCCAGCAGAGTTTTGGATGCAACCTATAAATTGGACCACAGGCAGGATTTTGGTTCTAACACAGCTAGGACATTACAAGATAATGCTAGAATATCTTCAAAGCAACTTATTTCAAGAGAGATGCAAACTGAAATTAAAGGTTTGTTATAAGATATGTTTTCTTTGTGTGCATTATTTTTTAACTAAAATTATTTTAGATTTGTAATTTCATTTTAATATAAAATATATTATTCCACAGCTGCTAACTAGTTTGGTTTTAAAAATATTGATTGATTATTTTAATTGACTTCTAAACTATTCTATACAGTTGTTTTAATCACTACTCTTTTTTGAAAAAGTCCCCAATAGTTTGTTATTCTTTTTCAGAAGCTGTTACCAGTGGAGCAACTCAGCAAAGGGAGCTCCAACAGATTGTTCTACCACCTGTTAATGGTGGAAAATACTGGGACAACAAACTTGCAGAAACTCCAGCGAGCGGTCACTCACCAGTTGAGAGTACCAGAAGTTACAAGAGTCAGAGCAGCTTGGACGTGTACCTTCCAGCTGTGGATGGTAAGTATTGTACTTGGCACTTACTTCCAGTTGCAAACACTATCTTCCAGTTACAAACATTATTGTCAAAGGGTGTGTGGTGTTATATATCATACAGAGCAGGTTTCCTTTTAAGGGGAGCAACACTAAAGTCAAATTTTCAGGCTCCTTTTATGTCACTCATAAATGCCAGTATCTGGGTTGCAATTTGGAAAAAGACAAATTTGAATCAAAGAAGTACAGTACCATAGTCGATTTAAAGATTTACAAATGTTTTGAGAATTTTTAGAGATAATTTGGGACAAAAAGTGATGGGGGTGAGTTGTTAATTTTGAAGGAATTTTTACTTTTTATGGATTTTAGGTAAGTTTAAGATTAATTTTTGGAGTTGATATTAATTTTTAATGGATGAATGCCAGCTCAAAAAATTATGCTCTATGAGGAGTGGCACTTGCTTGCTCAGAGGAAGTGTTTGATGCATTCTATTAACTTTGTTCCCTTTTAAATAAAATTATCCTCTCCAAATCCCCCAGTCACAACCAAAATTTGATGTGTTGCTCCCCCTTAAAAAATTGTTTTTCTAACTACCAGTAGTTGCCGTAGTTTTGGGCCCTGGACACATACCTGACAACCGTCCCAATTTCAGTGGGACAGTCTCTATTTTTGACTTTCAAAACCTCCAAAAATCGGGACGTCCCAATTTTCTAGAATGTCAGCCAGTAAATATTCCTGTTTTTAAAGTAATATTTAAGACATAAATCAGTATTTTTCCAGTACTTTTTCTGCAAATTGGGAAGAAATTTCCTTTATCGATCCAAACCATACATATGAATGGATTTTTCTGTAAGAGAAATTTTGATGTAGTTGTCGTGGCAGTGGCTCTGTAAAAGAAGTTATTGAGAAAAGATTGAAACTGTGAGAAGTTTAAGGTTTTAGATCAGATTTATAAGTTTCTTTATCCTTAACCCTGTCTCTCAGGACAGGGGGTTGTTGCACCCCCCCCCCTTTTGGATTTTCCCTCATACCATTTTTGCGTTTTTGCTAAGATTGCCATATGGTCAATTTACCCACCCTCTGTCCAGATACCCATGTATCTGTGAAAAAATTTTCAGAAATTTTTGCCATGAAAAAAGTTGGGGGGTGCGGGGGGGTTGGGGTGGGGTTGCAACAACAACAACCCCCCCCCGTCC